>PVJO010011337.1:0-60232 GCA_004026905.1 Hystrix cristata | reverse complement strand
CTTTTGGTTGTAATTTCCTCTACTTCAGTGTCTATGAGATCAGTTTTGGAGGGGTTAAGGGTTTTTGGAGGCATCTTGAAGAGTGAAGATAAGGTAGGGTAGAAAAACCTCTGTCCCTACTGTGTAGGTCTGTGTCTGTGATGTGTCCTTGTGCTTGGTCATGTTTTGGTGTTTATACCACTTTCATCTACTCAGAGTAATATTTGAAGGTCTTCTTAGTGTCCATCCTTCCTCCGGTGGCTTAATAGCTGAATTTGGTCAACTAAATATCTAAAAATCAATGAAGCTCAACTATAATAATAATAAAAATGGAAAAAAATGAAAGGGAAAGGGAAGAGTGAAAAAAGTAAAATTTGAAAAAGAAAGAAAAGGAAGATGAGAAGGAGAAGAGAAAAGTGAGATAAAGGATTCAATTAAAGAATAAAAGAGGCCCATGCCTGTAGGTAGGAGGATCACAGCTTCCCGGCTATCCTTAGAAAATTAGCAACTTTGTGAGATCCTGTCTCAAAATAAAAAATTTAAGAAAGGGCTGAGGATGTAGCTCATTGCAAAGGCCCTGGGTTCAACAATGAATGTACCATATGGTATTTAAGCTTGTGAGTCTGGTTTGTTTCACTCAATATTATGTTTTCCAAGTCCATCCATTTTCCTATAAATGACTCTAATATGTCCTTCTTTATAGCTGAATAGTATTCCATTATATATAGATACCACGTTTTGTTTATCCAGTTATCTGTTGATGGGTATATAGGCTGTTTCCAGAATTTAGCAATTATGAGCTGTGCTGCTATACCCATTGATATGCAGGTATCACTGTAGTATGGTATCTTTAGCTCTTTGGGGAAGATATCTAGTAGGAGGATGGCTGGATTGTATGGAATTTCTACTTTCAGGCTTTTGAGCAATCTCCATACTGATTTCCATAATGGTTGTACTAGTTTGCATTCCCACCAACAGTATAGGAGGGTTTCCTTTTCACCACAGCCATGCCAGTGTTCATTGTTGTTTGATTTCCTAATGAATACTGTATGGTATCCCTCATTTGAGTGAGGCAAAATACAAACAAAAGAAAATGGTAAATAATGGATACAAAAAGACAAAGGGACAGATCTCATCCAGTAGGCAAAGGGTCCAAGGGAACAAGAAGAGGGCAAAGGGGGAGGGGAATGAGAATTCAGAGGAATAAACATATCCTAAAAACAAGAAGCTAGTAACCCAAAATCAAAACAGTAACTCGTATACTAGGTACTACAATCAACTTTATGTAGTTGTGACTTAATACTCCATCTATGTGGTTGTTTACATTGCTTGTTGTTATAAGCAAAAGGCACAGTGTATTATGTTCTGTAAGTTTGTGTAATGGCCTATAAGTTGGTGTAATTTTCGATAAATTTTAATAAAAATCTATTTAAAAAAATGAATGTAATCTTTATATATTGCAAATGTGATTAAAAAAGAATAAATGAAAGTTAAGGAATTAAACATAACAGAAAAAACAGATAAAAAAAGAAAAATTAGGAAAAATAAAACCAAGAGACAACAAAACAAAACAAAAAGGCACTAGAAAAAAAAATGAAAAAACAAACGAAAAGAGAAATGAGTCCAAAAAATTCTTTCATATGTTTGGGTGCATGGTTTCTTTCCGGGGTCTGTAGTACTATATTGGAATCCACCAGATATTGGGGAGGGATAGTGGAGTCACATTAGGGCCTATTTTGTTTCCACCCCCACTTTGTGTTTGTGCGCGTGTGTGCGCATGTGTGTGTGCGTGCGTGTGGTTGCTGAGTCCTGCTGTACTTTTCTTAATGGGTGTGGTCAGTCAGTGGTGTGGTGTCTGTCTCAGGGCTGTATTTACTTCTGCCCCCACCATGTGCCTCAAAGCCCCAAGTTGCTGCTATTTCTGCCTATCTTTATGGGAGATCTGTGGGCTTGTGTGGTGCTCCCCTTGCTCCTAAGACCCTACAGTCCATACACGTGTGGGTTTGGTAATTATCTGAGCTGAAACATATCCCTGATCACGTTGGTAGATGGAGAAAGCAACAGATCTTTGAGCTCTCTGCTGTATCTAGGCAATAGGGCAGGGGTGGGGGTCACATGGTCCACTGGACTTAATGCTAGCACTTTCAGACCCAGCACCCTCAGAACCACATCTGACTGGGTTCTCACCACAGAGAGTGGGACCACAGTGACCTTCCTGGCCTGAGCTTGCCACTGCTTAAACTTCTCAGGGGGTCTATGATTAGGCAGCTCCCTCTCTGAGAGTGTCTTCTGTGGCCATCTCCCAACCAGTCACTGTGGTAGGGTGGCCCCAAGAATCGTGAACTGTCGTTGACCTGTGACTTCTGATTCCCAGAGTTACTCAGTCTTAAACAATTAACTTCTTCTCAAAATGGCTCCTGATTAATTACTCCCAAATATAGTGAGCCCTGCAATGGTTTCTCCAACTCTAGCCTGCCATATGGGAGGAGTCACTCTCAGAGTAAAATCCCACACTATTGTTGCAGTTTACAATAGCCAGGATCTTTTCTTGGGCTAGAGCTGCTCATCCATTGTTTCTCTCTGGGGTTGCTGACCCTCTCTGGGCTTGCCTTATGCTTGTGGAGTTAGGAACAGTGTTCTAGACTGCTTTGTTGTTTTCTCTAGGTTGTCGTCAGTTTATCTGTGATTTCTAGTTTTCCTGTTGGCACTTTCTTAATTCCCAGAGTTCTTCTTTTTCCCATTGCTAAGTTGTTGTTTTCCTGGGGTCTGGATTCCTGATCCTGAAGAGGGTATGATATGCTGCCAGCGTTTACTCCACTATTCTTCACTTTTTAAAGCTGAACATGTGCTCTGCCTTGTTCTCTGTAGTCAGTTTTGATTTATTCATACCCTGCCCATTTCCCCCATCTGGGTTGTGAAAAAGAAAATTATAGACATAATATAATTCTATCTATATTACCTCAATTTTACAAATAAGAAAAATGAAGCTTAGAGAATTTAAATGATTTGGTCAAGATCACACAGGTAGTAAGTGGCAAAACTGGGACCTGAACCTGGTCTGTTTTATTCTAAAGCCCACACTTCTCACCAGAATACTACAATTTGGGAGAGGTTACAAGTGCTCCAAATAAGGGAAGAAAATGGAAGCACAGAGGCTCTGACAGGAATGCAGGAGACTTTTGTAAAAGAAATGGAATTTCAGGCTATATTAGCTTTGCATTACTATAACAAAATACCAGAGGCAATTAACTTACAAAATGAAAAAGCTTATTTAGCTTATGGTTCTGGAGGTTCCAGTCCAATATTGGTTGGTCATATTGCTTTGGGCCTCTGGTGAAAGTGCTGGATGGTGATGGTGGGAAGTGCGTACAGAGCAGATTGCTTACCTCATGAGTCAGGAAGCAAAAAGCAAGAGAGGATGAGTTGAGGCCTCCTCATCCCCTTTGGGGGCACATCCCCAATGACCTAAGGATGTCCCATGAGGCTCCTCCTCCTAAAAGTTCCACCATTTCCCAATAGTGTCAGCTCAGGGACCAAAGCTTTACCACCTGGGCCTTTGGGAGACGTTTAACATCTAAACTATAGCATAGGCTATTGAAATCAAGATGGGGGTTTTTAAGAGCAAGAAAGCTTGCACTGAGGCCCAGAGGGTCAGGAGTGTGGGTAGGGCTGTGGGCTTAAAGAATATTATTTAGAGGTGGCGAGGGGGTTAACTTGATCAGAATCATCTGGGAGGGCTTGTTTACAACACTGATGGTTGGATCCCCTCCAGACCTCCTGAATCTGGCTCTCTGGGGTTGGGTCATCCAGATCTATTTTTAACAAGCTCCCCTTGACTTTCTGATTGTATTATCCTGTATAGTTTGAGAACTAAATGGAACCATCAGCGGGAACCAGCTGGACTGTAAGGATAATCATTCAGCAATTTTATTTTTGTTTCCCGCTGCGTGTTCAAACCTGTTCTGCAGCCCTGAGAGAAATCCCTGGGAAGCCCCAATACTTTCCTGGTCATTATTATTTACTCAGTTTCCCAATCACCTCAAGCCATAGAAAAGTCTTATTTTAGCAAATACATGTAATACTTCAAATTCCATTTAGAGATCTTTCAAAAGGAAGCAAAAGCCCCTCTCTTCCCGTGCTTTGGGCTGGTGGCTCACTGTGGGAGAAGATAGCTTGGAGATCTGTTTCTTCCTTTTTTGGTTTGAGCTTTTCCTCCTCCTGCCCTACTCATCAAGCTGATTTCAAATTTTCCAGAGCTGCATTAAAAGGAGGGAGAGAATAATAAAGAGTAGGAGAAATTCTTATTTTTACTTTAGTACTTCATTCTGGAGAATAAATTATTTCCATTTTCTTTTTTTTTTTGGTGGTGCTGGGGATCGAACTCAGGCCCTTGTGCTTACAAGGCAAGCACTCTAATCACTGAGCTAAATACCCAGCCCCAATTATTTCCATTTTCTACCTCACTAAATTGGTCTTCAGATATATTTGTCCTGCTGTTCAATTTTTTTTGTTGATTCTTTAATTTTGGCAACCATTACTTAAAGTTTATAAGAACCCAGTTCTTTTTCGTTGTTGGCAGCCTCATTTTGATTTTGGAATGTGTATCAGGCTTATTTTAGAGTTCTCTTCTGCTTCTTGTACTAACTCTGCTTCATTTGGTGTTGGTTCCTCTCTTTATTCAGCCTCCTACTTTTATTTCATACTATTTGCCTCAATGATTTGGTTATCTGGACTGATTAGTGTGGCTTCTTTAGCACAACTGAAAATCACTGTGCTCAGGTAGTGAATGTGGATTTTGATTACAGGGCATTTGGTGTGGGGAATATACTAGTCAATTGGGTTTTCTTTAAAGAAAAACAGAAAATGCTTAGCATCTAGGAATGGGCTCTAAGGTAGATGGGACTTGGGGACACTGATCTTATTCTTTCTCAGGTTCCAGTGCTTCATCATGGTATTCTCCTGTGGTAGATCTTCTACTGTATTAAGGGGAGGGATGCTCTCTTCTTTCTTTTTTATTTTTTTTAATGTTTTTACCAAGACCATGTATTTGTACATTGTATACATAATGATCACATTCATTCATCATGGTTATTTTGTATCTGTACATGTTGTTTCTCCCCCTGCCCGCTGCCTTCCCCATCCCTCTCTTCTGCTCCCCCTTCCCTATTTACAGCAGGTTTATGTACATTTTTCCATTTTTTCCCTTTTCCCCTTTCTTTCCTTTTTCTCTTCCTTCTTTTCCCCCTTCTCCCTTTCTAGCTCTCCTCTCTTTTGAATATTATCTTCCTTTTATATAATATCTATTGTACCTCTTTGTCCTTATTTACACATAGTTTCTTATATCAGAGAAACAATTCAGTGTGTACTCATGAGTGTCTGATTAATTTTACTTAAGAGTATGTTCTGAAGGTACGTCCATTTACCTACAACTGTCTCTAGTTTATCCTTTTTTATGGCAGAGTAGTACTCCATTATGTAGAAAAACCACGTCTTTAGCCATTCAGTAGTTGTTGGGCATTTAGGTTGTTTCCAAGACTTAGCCATTACAAATTGTGTTGCTATGAACACGGTTGTGCATATATCCCTGTGGTATGATGATTTTAATTCTTCTGGGAAGATACCAAGCAGAGGAATAGCTGGGTCAAATGGAATCTCTAGTTCTAGTTCCCTGAGGAATCTCCACATTGATTTTCCACAGTGGTTGGACCAATCTACATTCCCATCAACAGTGGAGGAGGGTTCCTTTTTTCCCCACAGCCCCGCCAGCATTTGTTATTGGTTGATTTCTTGATAATTGCTGTTCTTTCTGGAGTGAGATGGAATCTTAGCATTGTTTTGATTTGTATCTCTTGAATGACCAGTGATGTTGAACACTTTTTCAGGTATTTGTTTGCCGTAAACACATATTTTTTTTTTTGTGTGTGTGTGTGTGTACTGGGGATCAAACTCAGGGCCTTGTGCTTGCAAGGCAAGCACTGAAGCACTGTAACCACTGAGCTAAATCTCCAGCCCAAATTTAGCTTTTTTTTTTTTTTTTGTGGGGGTTGCTGGGGAGCAAACTCAGGGCCTTGTGCTTGCCAGGCAAGTGCTGTACCAGTTGAGCTAAATCCCCGCTCCTGGTTCTTTTCATCCAAACAGTAATGCCAGGATGATTTAGTATTAGGATATATATGTATATTCATATTGTAATAGTCTGAATATTAATGTCACTCCAAAATTCATATGTTAGAAATCGTTAGACAGTGTGATGATATTTAGAGGTGATTAAACTGTGAAGGTTCCACCCCGATGAATGGGATTGGTGCCCTCATGACAGAGCTTGAGGAAGCTCCCTGACTCCTCCCACAGTGAGAGAACACAGCAGTAAGATTCCATTTATAAAGCAGAGAGTCAGTCTTCACCAGACACTGAATTGGTTGGTTCCCTGATTTTGGATTTCCCAAACTCTGGAACTGTAGCAAAACATTTCATTACATAATGATAAGTGGAAATGTACTTAGCATGACAAAATAAATAAAACTCATAAACACACACGCACTAAAAAAAAAGAGCTGATTGCTTAATGATGAAATGTTAAGACATCTCTCCTAAATTGAGGAATAAAATGAGGCCTACAGTCACCACTATTCATGTCTTTTTAGGTTACACAAGTAGTGCATGTTGAACTATAACAGTTTACGCATTACAGAGGAACATATTGAAAGTGAAAGCCCTCCCATAATTCCATGCTTTTAAAATACACACCATCAATTCAGTTGTTTGAGACTTCCCCTTCAATTTTATTTTCCTAAGCAAATACTAAAATATAGTATATGTTTTGGGTGAGTCACAAAGTGGTCAAAGAACTAGCCAACACATTATGTAGTTGTAAAAGTAGCATAATGAATTTAATTGGGACATAAAATTGTTATTTTCAGATATTTCAATGATGTATTAATGTGTAGTAAACTACCCCCAAAACTCAGTGGCTTAACATAACAGCCACTGTGTTTGTTTATGATTCTGTCATTTGAAGTGGGTTTTTCACTTTCCTTCTTTCCTTTTGGTCTCTCCAGCAGGGGAACTAGATGCCTTCCGAGGTAGACCAGGGGTCCCAACTGCACAAAAACAGGAGCTTCTAGGATTCCTGAAGCTTAGGCACAGAGGCACATCCATTACATCCTATTGATTAAAAGCAAATCACAGACCCAAGCTAGCTTCAAGGGCAAAGGTATGAATGCCAGGAGCTATGGGTTGCTGAAATCGCGATTTGACAGATCATCACCACAGATGTATGATTTTAGTTACAGGCAATTCAAGAGAATCAGCTGAAAAATGATTAGACTAGTAAGAGACTTCAGTTAAATGGTGGAGAACAGAAAAGATTATAACTATATACCTACAGCAATGTTATAAAGTTTAATGGAATCAAAGATCATATTTACAAAATCAATATGAATTTATTTTATGAATATTTACTTAGCCACTACTAGATAATAAGTTATTATTATGTAGTTTATAAGTTTAGATCTCAAAGTCCCCCCCAATTCTCATGTATGTGGAAGGTGACTGGACCATGGGGGCACTATAGCTGACCTGCTGATAGGAGGTTGGTGGCTGAGGCATGACCTGGAAAGGTATATTCTTGTCCCCAGCTCCTTCCTTCACTCCCTGCATCCTGGCTGCCATGGGTTGAGTACCCTTTCCTCTGCCATGCCCTTCTGCCATCTTGTTTCTGCATTGGAGTCAGCCGACCAGGGATTGTAACTGTGAGCCAAAATGAACCTCTTCTTCTTTAAGACGTGGGTGTCGGGTGTTTCATCCTAATGATGGGAAAGTTACTAAGACGTAAGTATTACAGTATTCCAGGCCCTGTTTCTATAGAGGCACACAGAAGAGACACAAGTTTTGTTCACCCTCATGACACTGCTCATTCAGAAATGTAGACATGCACTAAATAAATTTCTTGTTGTAGGAAAGAATTTAATGCATTAGTAAGCTGTTTCTGTGATGTATTCTATCTAATAAAAACCCCCAAATCTTAGTACTTTAAATCAATCCACATGTATTGTTCTGCATAGGGGTGTACAGGTTGCTGGGGAACCATGTCACTTTAAAATATGGGATGTGTTCAGGTCTCTTTCACTTGCCTTTCAATGTAGACTGGCAGCTAACCTTCTCCTGCCAGATGGCATTAGTGCAGAAGGCTAAGCCAAATCATAGAAGCACATTTAAAGCCTCCGTATCATTTGTTTATATTCCGTTGGCCAAAGTAAAGCACACGGCTAAGCCTAATGTCAATGAGAAAAAGACACATGATTCTATTACATGGAGGAAGTGAAGGATTTGAAACAGTAATCTATCAGCTGGCAATTTGAAGAACTGAAAAGAGTCTAATGGGGCTTGGATCTCCTAAATGAGGAAGATAGTGATGGGATATAAGGCTAAAGAGAAAGGGAGAGGCCTATGATTTAGGGACTTCTAGTCCTTGCTAAAAATACTGAATTGCATCTAAGAGCAACATAAAGCTACTGGAAGATTTAAAGCACAGGAGCGATGTGGTCAATTTACCTTTTTGAAAAGGTGTTACTGTTCAAAGAATGGATTGGAAGAAGAAAAGAGAAGACAGAACAGTTCAAGTTATTGTAGTATGTTAGGATGGTAGTTTGGCTTGAACAGGAGAATGGTAGTAGATGGAAAGTCAATGGGTTTGAAGTATATTTTAGAAATGGTTTGACTTGGTTGTGATTGGATATGCAGTTGAAGGAGGATTTGGGAATGACTCAGATTTCTGACAGTCTCACCAGGGTGTACCTTAATTGCGATGGAGAGGATCTAGCAAGAGAACAGATTCTCTTTCTAGAGGAGGTAGATTAAAAGTTCACTCCTTTCTCTCGAGGAGGTAGATTAAAAGTTCACTTCTGGACATATTGAATTCCATATGCTTGTGAGATAATACTCATAAAATATCGGGGAATAAATTTAAGAGGCAATATGCAGGATCTATATGAATAAAACTATAAAAATCTATTGAGGGACATAAAAGAAGATTTGAATCAATGGAGTGTCAAACTTTGCACTTGGATAAGACTTAAAATAGTAAAGATGTCAATTCTCACTAAATAAATCTATAAATTCAATGCAATTTCAACAAAATTTCAATAGTATTTTTTCTTGGAACTTGTAGAAATTACAAGGAACATTCTTTAAAAGAAGAATAATGAGAAATAACCTGTTCCACTACATATTACAATGTGTTACAAAATGATGAAATTTACAGTGGTGGAAGACAGACATAGGAGTAGCCTTATAGATCAATGGCACAGAAGAAAGAATAGAAATAGATCCAGAAAAGGATGAGAATTTAGTTTATTACAAAGATGGCATATCCCAGTGGGAGAAGAGAGATTATTCAGTAAGTATTTTAAGGACAACTGGATGGCTGTATGAAGAAAAAGGGAATTGAAGCAGATGCACGAAGATTTCTTTCTCTGTTTGTATTTGCTATATACTGTTCCATAGTTTTGCTATAACCTAGTTCAGTAAGTTATATTCATATTGATATACTTTTAGATTCTTTTTTCATTGTAAGCAATAGTTTAAAAAGAAAATGTTTAATAGCATCCTTGGATAAATGTACAAATTTTTCTCCAGGATGGATTCTGAGATGTGGACTTGCTGGATCAGAAAGTATATACTGAAAAAAAAAGTACTGCTAAATTTCCCTTGGAAATCCCAAACTATGTTCCAGCAGCAATGAACAAGAAAAGAAAAAACAAAATAAACTCAAATAAGACAGATAGGTAAAAAATAAAACCAGAAATAAGTAAAATAGAAAAAAAAAACCGAGTAGAGATAATCAATAAAACCCAAGTCAGACTTCTTTTGGAAGAATAGCAAAACTTACAAACTTTCTGCTAGTTGATCAAAGCAAAGAGAGAGGACACAGATGATAATGGAATGAGGAAAGAGATATGTTAGGGTTATAGAAGAGATTTTTTTAAATTCAGAAACTACTTTGTACAACATGTTAGCTAAAGGCATAGGGTGAGACAAAAACTGCACGTGGTGAAAAGTGCCATTGAATTTCCTTTGTAAGGCATCTTATGTTAGCGGTGGTTATAATTTTGCAAAAGCTAATTTTTTTTATTCAGCTTTGAATCTCATAATTTTAAAAAAATTAGTGGCCAACTCATGTGAAAAATACTTTTGGAGCGGTGAGAGAGTCAACTGAGATATGCATGGCAGATTCCCTCTGCTCATGGGAGGCACTGCAGCTTTAGTTGGAAGAACAGGAAGAATTACCCATGTGGTTGAAAATGTTTGTCTCCCTTCTCCTTTTTTCTTTCCTTTTAAAATATAAAAAGAAACTTAATGGAGCATATATAGTTGAATTCACATATAATAAATGTATGGATGATGTGATTCAACTATATAACTTTATACCAATCCATTTGAAAACCTTAGATGAAATGGACAAAAATGTCAAGGAAAATATAAATTACTAAAATTGGTCCAAGAAAACCAATAGAAAACACTCATAAAACATAGAAATGGCAGTTAAAAGCCCATCTACCAATCTGCCCCTCCCTTTCTGTCATCCAGAACGCAAGCCCTTTGTAGCTATACAAGCATATTCTGCCAGATCCCAGGAAATAGCTCAATACTTCTTGTACTTCAGGGCATAGAAAAATATAGAGACCCACCAGTTTATTCCTGAAGATAAAATAATATTCAAGACAATAAAATCACACGCTAATCTCACTTTTGAATATGGAAACAAAACAAAGAAATAAACAAAAACTCAAATAACATCAGCCACAGTAGCAAACAAAAACACTAGGTAATTGAATCTAGTAGTACATTAAAAGGATACTACATTTTGATCAAGTAGGATTTATCTGAGTAACTCAAGTATGATAATGAATATGTCACTGTATCTCACTATATTTACAGATTAAAGGGGAAAATCATTCAATGGGTTCTGGGAAGACATTTGCTAAAATGTAACATCCTTTAGTGACTACGAACACTAGAAATAGATATAAAAATATCTAGCATAAATTATACAACAAATATACTTATTGGTGAATATTTTAGGAACATCGTTAAAGTAACAGGCAACATGTAGGTGTCTACATTGACTATTAATAATTACAATTCCAATGAAGGCCTGTCCAGTGCAATAAGATGTAATAGGGCAGAGGAAAGACAGGAATATAGAATTGGACAGGAATATGGAATTTCCAGAATGGTATTAACTGAAACATGAAAACATTGTTCTTTTTGCCCTGCTTTTGTCAGTCACATTTTTTTTTTTAAAACACGAAAGGAACCTACTTACATTTACTCAATTATAACTCAATTTTATATATAAACTATAGAGGTACATTTATATTATGTGAATTAATTAAGTTGGTTTAACCAGATACCCAGATAACCAGAACTTTGAGTTATTTCATTTTTTTCCTATTCTAAATACTTCTTTTCCTTTTTCATTATATTTGAAGGTGATAAACTTTCTATTGCTAAATTAAAAACAACTCAGATATCAGGTAGACTGGTGCATGCCTGTAATACCAGCACTCTGGGAGACTGAGGTAGAAAGATTACAATTTTGAGTCCAGTCTGGGCAATTTAGTCTCAAAATAAAAAAATAAAAAGGACTGGGGATATAACTCAATGAGGCCCTGGGTTCAGTTCTCAGCACTGCAAGAAAGTTCAGAATAAAACACAACAACACGCAAGCAACAACAACAAACCACCAACCCTGATGTTCATCAGTAGGTTAATGGTTAAATAAACTGCTTTCCTTTATATTTCATGGAATAGACCTCAGCAATAAAAAGGGACAGACTATTTGTACACACTTCAACTTATGCTGAATTAAAAACTATAATTTAAAAAGATTATATACTGTTTCATTCCCTTTATATAAACATTTAAAGTGATATTTTTCATTTTTTTCTCCCCTCAGCTTTATTGAGGTATAACTGACAACTAAAAATTGTGTACCTTTAAGCTATACAATGTGATGTTTTGATATATGTATACATTTTAAAATGAGTACTGTAATTAAGCTAATTAACACATTGATCACATCACATAGTTACCTTTTACCTCTGTGTGTGGAAGAATGTTTGAGATTCCCTCCTCCTAGTAAATTTTAAGTATACTATACAGTATTATTAACTATAGTCAATATAATGTGCATTAAATCCTCTGGAACTCATTCATCTGCATGGCTGAAACTTTGTATCCCCTGATCAACATCTCCCGCATTTCCCCCATCTCCGCCATCCTCTGTCAGCCATCATTCTGCTCTCTGTTTCTGTAAGTTCAACTCTTTTAAGATTTCATATGTAAGTAAGATCACGCAGTATTTGTCTTTCTGTTTCTGGCTTATTTCACTTAGAGTCTTCTAGGTTTATCCACGTTGTTGCTAATGACAAGATGTTGAGTGACTGAAAAATATCTCATTACCTGTCTATGTAGATATGCATGTATGCATGTATATATCTGTCTGTCTATCTGTTTGCATTTTCTTTACCTATCTATCTATCTGTAGACACTCAGGTTGATTTCTTATCTTGGCTATTGTGAATAAAACTGCTGTGAACACGGGAGTGCAGATATCTTTGAGATACTGATTCCATTTCCTTTGGCTATATTCTCAGAAGTACTACTGGCTCATATTGTAGCTCCATTTTTAATTTTTTGAGGAACTTTTATACTGTTTTGCATAATGGCTCTACAACTTTACATTCCTACCAACTATATGTGAGTTTCTCCATACCTTCACCAACATTTGTTATGTATACCTTTTTATGTTACCCATTTTAACAGGTGTGAAGTGATATCTCTTTGGGGCTATATGTCATAGGCATCTTTTCCACTGGTTTTGGCCAATCAGCATGGTGTGAGAGGCTGGGTGGGGTGGCTGGTGAAGTCTGCAATGGGCTTGCTACTGGAGCTCTTGGGTGGGATAGCCTGGTTCCTATGTGCACAGAGATGGGAATGGAGCCTGGGTCCAACTGGCTGGGCTGGAGCTTGAGTCTGTGTGGACAAGCCTGACACCTGGGCCTGCAGAGGTGGGGTCTATAGGAGTTGATCTGGAGCCTGCCTCCACTGGAGCATCCCTGGACTCTGCAATGCTATTTTATCATATACTCAACTTCTTGATGAATTTAATAAATAATTATAATTGTCTTTGCATTTCTGCAAAAGTCTACTTGCTCATGATTTATTTTTCTTTTATATTTTGTTAAGCTTGATTTACTAATATCTTTTTCTAGAAAATGTGCAATTATTTTAAACTATAGAAATGGCCACTAGTTTTTATTTTACTTTGTTTTTTGTCTTAGAGTTTCGTATAGTATGCAAAAGGATTTGGAATCCCTGATTCTAACCTTTGTCTCAGGGTAAAGTTCAAATTATACCTTTTACAATATGTGCATTCTCCTTACAGAGACAAAGTGTCTGACACCCAAAATTAAAGGAGGAAAGGTTTATTCAGCTTACAGTTTGTAGAGTTTTCAGTCCATAGTCAACTGGCTCCAAGGCAGGGTGGCATGGCAGAGGAGCATTGCAAAGGAGAAACAGTCCATGGCAAAGCAGGGCAGGCAGAAGGCAACAAGAAGTGTGTAGCAAGCAGCAAGCAATGGTAGCAGCCCTCTTTCTGTTCCTTATAGTCTATCCTGGTTATACACCCTTAGGGCAGGTAGCACTCACACGCAGACTAGGCTTCCCATTATCCACATCCAGGACTATGCCAAACCAATTAGTGGACCAGTTTAGTTATCATACACCCTTGATCTCAGCATCACACACTTAATCCCAGCATCACACACTCAGTATCCAGTCCCCTCTGAAAAGCTCCACCTATGACCACATGAGGCTTTGGGGAGACATCTAGACACAAGCCATAACAGCATGTATACTGGAAAGAAGCTCTCCAAGTGGACATTTGGGATAAAGAAATGGTTACCACACCAAGGAAAAGAAGGGAGTCCCTATATAATGAAGGCAATGTTATACTATTAGTTATTGATTGCTATGTAACAAATACTACAAAGCTAGGAGCTTAAGACAATATACATTTACTTCCTCACATTTTTGTGGGTAGATAGTCTGCTTAGGACCTCACAAAGCTCCAATAAAGATGTCTAGGGTTTGGTTCTTATTACAGGCTCAAATATGGGAAGATACGCCTTCAAACTCTTGGGGAGGGGAGAGAGGGAACTGACTTTAGAGTCTGTTAACATGAAGCACAAGGGAGCCTTATGTAATATTACCTAGTCATGGGTGTGACTTCCTAATGTTATTATTGGGTGGAAGTATATAACAGGTCCTACCCACACTTAATGGAAAAGAATTATGAAAAGGCCTGAATACTGGGAACACAGATCATGTGAACCACCTGAAAGTTTACCTGCTACACACACCATGCCTGTCTGAATACCTGACCTCTTGCCTCACACAATCATTTGAGAATGGGCTGCTGTAATCAAAACCTGAGTCTTCTGCCAGATAAATAGAGACTTAAATGAAATACAAGATCTAGTAAGATCAAATTGAGCTGGGAAATTCAGCCCCTCTACCGAATATTTTCCTTTTAAACTTTCATGTGCAAAATACAAGAAAAAAGCCAATATCACAAGAGCCATGCCAAACTAACCAAATAAAAAATTAACTCTTGAGAGAGAGTTAAAGTGAAAAGGAAGAAAATGTTTGCAGTAGTATTATCCTCACTTGGAATGACTCAAGAGGCTATCACTGCCATTAAAAACTAAGAAAAACAGGGAACTAGAGGACCTAAAATGTTAGAGTGTGACTGTAGAACAAAACTCATTCAGTAAGGGGGACGAATAGCTGAAAACTGAATTAAAAAACCCGAAGTGAGAAAGTCTTCTAGAATGCAGACTACTGTGATAAAGAGATGCAAAATACATGAAATAGACTAAAAGCAAGGAGAATAGACCTTCATGTTATAAGTCTAATAGCTGTTCCAAAAGGAGATAATAGAGAATGTAGTGGCATAAATAACAGAAACAGTGGAAGAAAATTGCCTAGAGTTGAAGCCAGATATAAAATGCTAAGCAATACTAATTTTAAAATCCCACTCTGGTAATTTGAGAATCGTCTTAGTTACTTTTCTCTCGTTGCTGAGGCAAAATAGCTGACACCCAAAGTTAAGGGAGGAAAGGTTTATTTAACTCACAGTTTGTAGATTCCACAATGGGCTGGATCCAATTATGGGATGGCAGGTGGAATGGCAGGGTGGCATGACAGACAGGCAGAAGGCAGCAAGGTAAGCAAGGGACCTTAGCAGCTTCCTTCTGCCCCTTATAGTTTATCCAGGCTGCTGCAATTAGGTGGGGCCAAACCAATCAGTGGATTGATTTAGTAACCACACACCCTTAATCCCAGCATCACACATTCTAGATTCAGGCACTTCTGAAAAAGCCTCACTTATGAATGCATGAAGCTTTGGTGGGTGGGACATCTAGACACAGGAATAAAGAGAAAATTCTTAACTCTTGTAGAGGAAAGAAACAGGGTCCTGAGCAAAGAGAATTATTTTGGTATCAGATTTCTCAGTACAATGCTGAATGCCAAGAGAAAATATTAAAAATTCTAAGAGAAAATTATTTTGTATCTGAAATTCTCTGTTTAGTCAAGCTGTTATTCAAATGTAGAAAAATTAAAGGCATTTTCATATATATAAATATTTTAAAATTTTCTCACTCAGAGACTTCTCTGAGAGCATTACTTTAGGATGTATTCCAGCAAAATAAAAATAATAAAAACGAAGAAAAAGGAAAATCTAGGACATCAAAAACCAGTGATTATATAACAAGCCAGTGAATGAGGTAAAACCAGGCACAATGTGGACTGGTTTTATCATTTTAAAAAAAATGATAAAATATCAGCTATTTTCAATGCAGAGAGTGGGAATGGGCATCTAAGGAAGGAAGGGAAAATGTGCTAATGGTTCTATTAGGGTTTAAGGGAAGGTATTGATATTAACCACCATGGTGGAAAGAACAGAATATGAATTTGTGTCAGTTTAAGGATTACACCTCTGTAATAAAATCTTTATATCATACCTCTCTCTGTCTCTTTCTCTCTCTCTCTCTCTCTGTCTCTTTCTCTCTGTGTCTCTTTCTCTCTCTCTCTCTTTCAAATTGAACAAAGAAAACATGAATCCTGTAGAAGTTAGGGAAAAGGATAGGAAAATAATCAAAAAAGCATAACAATAGAAAACGTGAAATATGGTGGCAAAATAAACTGAAGTATTAATATTCAGATTAAATGTGAATGAGTTAAACTTTTCTGTAAAAAGGCAGAATACCTACCATTTAGTGATTGTTAACTATGATTTAGGCACTGTGTTAAGCACTTTAAATGGATAATTTTATTTGAAGCCAATAATGAACTCTGTAAGGTAGCTTCTATTTTTACTCTCATGTTAAAGAGGAGAAACTGAAGTTTAAGAGAGATTGAGCCATTTGCTTGAGGTGTAGAAGCCAGCCTCACACTCAGGCTTTTGGTGCTATTAAACTGCCAGTCAACATGGTTAGAAATGTTATAGATAATGTGTTATTTTTAAGCCACAAACTAAGACAAAGCATTACTGTATATAAACTCTGAATTTATATAGCTCAGTAGTAGAGTGCTTACCTAGCATGTGGAGGCACTGGGTTCCATCCCCAGCATGTACGTATGTGTGTGTTTACACACACACACACACACACACACACACACACACACACACATTCTGAAAATAAGGGGTTGTAAAAAGATTTACTGGACAATTGATAAAGGTGAAAGGAGGCAGGAGCAATAATATTAATATCTATGCCAAATGATGTGGAACAAATTTGAGAACGGTCCATAAAATTCTCAGTTTGTGTGTGTGTGTGTGTGTGTGTGTGTATGCTTATGCTGTGGGATTGTTGGTGGGAAGAATGGGGTGTATAGGTAGATTTTTTGAGTTGTTATATAATGCTGTTTTACTTATGTAATTAAAAAAAGATGTAGAAAAGAAGGAATGAACACCATCCTTGATCTTTATCAGTTTAGCTGGGGAACAGGCAGGTGTCCACCTCTGTGTAAATGCAAACTGAGAGGGAAGTAGGGGAGAGAGACTGTGTGTTATGTTGGGTGAATACAAAACTAAGTCTTAAAGAAGTAATAAAATTGGGTACACTTTTCAATAGAGGTGTCACCAAGCACCCTCTCTCACCATCCTTGACAATTTCCCCTTTCTGCCAGGGGGGTGAGGGTGGAGAATCAAGAGGCAGTATATAAGAATGACAGTGTCATCCACATGTCTCCAGTTCAAAGCAGCAAAATGTTTTCAACTAGAAAGGAAAAAAATAAAACTCTCAACTTTTCTTATTTCATCCAAACTGGGTTGTCTGTCCTTTTGCAGTTGCTATGACAACAGTTCCTTTCCTCCTTCTTCATTTGGATCTATTTCCAAACTGAGAACAATGAATGTAAAAGATCAGAAAATGGGAATAGCAAGCAGGCATTAAAGGCATTAGAATTATTTACCCCGGAGAAGAGAATGCTAAGAGGTGGCAATTATATTGTTCTGGCCTATTAAAGGTTACTACTACATAAGTAGTTCTCTGCTGGGCTCAAGATAAAATCAGATTTATTTTAACTGGAGGAAAATCACTTTGGGGAGAAAAAGTCACTGATAGAAAGTTCTATGGGTAGAACTTTGTGTCTGTCACGGTAGAAGGATGTAGAGGTGCTGGAGTTACATGTCCTGGGCAGGTTGCTATTTTCTCTTAAAAAGTCCTGGGTCAGTGAAACAATAACAACAAACTTGCACTGGTGCTTACTGATTTGTATACCATTCTTAGTTGTTTTATATTTGTGGTCTCAATCTTGCAACAATCCTATAAGGAAGATGTCATTAAGATTCCCATTTTACAGATGAGAAAACTGAGAGTTGGAGAGCTTAGCAACTTGTCCAAGGCCACACAGCTGATGAATGGCAGAGCTGGGATTTGAACCCAGAAAGTCTATATCTTTAACTGGCAATAGCTTCGTGAAATAGTTGCTCTCTTGAGATGGGTTCCAATTATACTGGGGCCTTGGAAGGAATCCTATACAAATCCTTAGCCAATGTGAATTCTAATGTTATTTGTCCATTCGTTGAATCAGTCTTTAACAACTGCTTATTTATTTTACTGAGTACTGACTTGATACATATAAAAGTGTGAACATTAGGTCCCTGCTGCCATAGGTTACTGACACCAGGGAGGCAAAAAAGTTCAACAGACGATCATTGAAAAGTGTCAGATTGATTGAAAAATTGGCCTGACTATAGAGTGAGACAGAAACTATACCATAGCAGGAAAGGTATTTAACCTCTCTGCGCCTCAGCATCCTCACTTTTAAAATATCTGGGATGAGGCTGCAGTGGGGATTAAGTGAGTTAGTACGTACGTGAAAGTATGAAGGACAGTTCCTAGTTATGATTAGTGCTGAGTGATAGTTTTTATCATGGTCTCACATTTTCATGAAGAGCAATTAGAGCTGGGTGTGGTGGTGCACATCTATAATCCCAGCACTCTGGAAGGCTGAGGCAGGAGTATGAAAGTTTGAGCCTCACCTGGGCAATTTAGTGATGTAGCAAGACCCTGTTTCAAAAGTAAAATAAAATGAAAAGGGGGGCGTGGGAATGTAGCTTAGTGCAAATGCCTTGGGTTCAAACCCCAGTACCACCACCACTACCACAAGAAAGAAAGAAAGAAAGAAAGAAAGAAAGAAAGAAAGAAAGAAAGACAGACAGAATGACAGACAGACAGACAAACTTCAGGAGTAACAACTGTGTATTGAATGACTGTTCTATGCAATCCCCCTAGCAAATACTGGGGAAACAGCTGAAAGCAAGATGAACTAGTTCTTCTAGAGCTTGTTGTTAGGGCCACAGACATAAATAAATAGGCTAATTTCAGGTACTAATAGCTGCTACAAAGAAATAAAACTGAGCAATAAGAAAGAGCAAGGAGGTGAATGGGTGGGTAAAGGGTGGGCTGCTGCAGGTGGGGAGGTTGGAGAAGACCTTTCTGAAGAGGGAAAAATTTGAACTGAGATCGAGTTGATAGGAAGGAGCTGGCCATATTTAGATCTGGGAGATGGACCTTACAGGCAGAGGAGCAGCAAATACAAATCTGTAAGAAGCTTGAAAGCGAGACAGTGAAGTTAGAGTATAGGAAACCTAGGCGAGATTGGGGTGGAAGTTGCAGGTGGCTTCAGAGTTTAGAGAGTTTAGGTTGAGAGTCACTTTCACCACTTGGGGCCATGCTACTGATATTTAGTGAATTGAGACCATGCACAGGACAGCCCCCTCCACACAGAATGACCCAACCCCAGATATCCCTCCTGCCAAGATGAGAAACCCTGACTTCTACACATGAAACTAGAGTATCTAGGTGAGTAACAGAGATTGGTAGTTATTTTAAACAAGAGTATCCATCAGATGCCTTGAAGTAGTGGGATGTCTTGAGAGGATTTGTAGTTCAGAAGATAACCTTGTTTGCTGAGTGGGAAATGGATCATAGTGGGGCAAGAGTAGAAGCAGCAAGAAGCATGCATTTTCCTGTTTGTTTTTCTAGTTCTTGTAGCAGAGGTGATACCTAGTCTAGATGAATGGAGATGGTGGCTCAGTTTAGGGGAGTAGCAGTGGAGATAAGGACAAATGGCAGGATTTGGGAGGTAGACATGACCAGATTCACCAAAGGATGAATGGGCCTTGATGAGAAGGAGGAGTCAGGGATGACCCTTAGGCTGGGACTGGAGCAACCAGGCAGGTGGACCCTGAAGCCATAGACCTATGTAGAGAGAAGTGAGTTGGGGCATTATGGGCAGAAACCAAGAGTTCTATCCTCGACACCGAGATTTGACAAAGCTCTTAGCTGTCCGAGAGGAGATGCCATATAGGCTGCAGGAAACACAGTTATATAAGTCCGTGGTCCCCAAGCTTTTTGGCAGCAGGGACGGGTTTCAAGGCAGATGCTATTTCCATGGACAAGGGGAGGGAGTTGATAGGAGGGTTTTAGGATGGTTTAAAAATGCACACAACCTAGATCCCTCACTTGTGCAGTTCACAATAGGTTTTGAGCTTTTCGAGAGTCTGTTCTACTTCTGATCTGACAGGAGGTGGAGTTCAGGCAGTGATATTAGGAGGGGGAGTGGCTGTAAATACAGGTGAAGCTTCTTTTGCTTGCCACCATTCACCTCCTGCTGTGTGGCCTGGGACTTGGGGACTCCTGACATAAGTGACTGCCCCTTGTGAGGACTTAGTTTCCTCCTTTAGGAAATGAGCGATGCCTGTAAAAGTCTGAGTGTAGAGCAGTAAGGCCTGGAGATGAGGGATTAGATTTGGACTTCTGAAAGACTTCTACATTTCACTGAATTTTCCTCTGGGAGTACAGCTATGAAAAAAGAAAAGAAATATGGAAATGAATCCTATTTTGTAGAAACCAAATTACGCTGCATAAGAGTTGACATTCCCAGGAAAGCAGAATGAGTCAGAAGTTGAATAAAAGCCAGGGAGCATCCCCAAACTAGGTCTGGGATTTCCCTAGCAGCTGATGGAGATGAATATAAACAACATTGCGCCACGTGACAAAAGGGGCTGTTTGAATCTCCCAGGAGAAGATGGGACTTAGGTAGCCTAGCCCATAGCCCATGATTCTCACTGGCTTCTTTGACCAGTGGCCAAACGCTATTCTCTGCCTCTCCTTCCAGATTCATCATGGTCTTGCATTTCTGACAAAGTCTGAAAAGACTTGAAGCAGGTAAGATATTTTGTTAAATTGGTGAGCTGTTTCCTTGGTATTTATCCACAGGCTGAAAAGAGCTCTCTGTCTTCAAGGTTAGCTGGACCCAAGTGAGCTGAGGATATTTTTGCAAAAATGAGATGGTGTGAGAGAAAAAGAGGTAGACAGGGAATAAAGTTCCTTTTGTCTCCATTTTTTGAGGTCGGGGGAGAGCAGCAGCAGTATCAGGAAAAGACACTCCACACTCTGCATGTGTGAGTGACTGAGGAGGGGGCAGCCCTGAGGAAATAATCCAGCTCCACTCCTGGTAATTAAAAGAAGAATGTCAAGACTCCCAGAGGACCACTGCCTCGTGGAGAAACAGAGAGCAATCTTTGCTTGCAGCCACTTACTGGAGGATAAGTAAAATGAGCCTTGTTTTGATGAAGTGTCCTGAAACTATTGAAGCATGTCACAAAGGGTATTGTTTTCCAAGAGTTGCTGAATGTATTCTCTTGAATCATAAAGCAAAGCCAGAAAAGAATCCTGGCAATTAGTTTATGAGAGAGAGAGAGAGAGAGACAGAGAGACAGAGAGAGAGAGAGAGAGAGAGACAGAGACAGAGAGACAGAGAGACAGAGACAGAGACAGAGACAGAGACAGAGAGACAGATAAACATTGACAAATATTTTTCCAGGGCTTGCCATGTACCAAGCTCAGTGATATGGATGCAAAGGTGAAATGAGAGGCTGGAGCCACTTTGGGCTTTTGGTCCATATGGTTTCTGTCACAGCTATCTAACCCTGCTGTGGTAATATGGGACTAGTCATAGGCATATGCAAGTGAATGAGTGTGGCCATTTTCTGGATGAAACAAAAACAGATGATGAACTTCATTTGCCCAGTGAGCCATAGTTTGCAATCCCTGGTTACAACATGGTAATGGTGATGTGAGCTCCACGTAATGTGAGCTACAGTAATGGTGACGTGAGCTCCATCTCTAGAAACTCTGAGTGTGGTGTGGCAAAGGCCTGTGCATCAGTGAATACTCTTCAGATAATTTAAGGTACAGCCCAGAATTAGATTCAATGAGATTGAAGTTGTGAGTTTTTCTTGGTTACACAAGAGTGGTGTGTGTGTGTGTGTGTATGTGTGTGTTTGTGTAATACTTCTGCCTGGCCCTATCCTTAGAGACACTGACTTTATTAGTCTGGGTATTTTCTAGGAACAGATTTTTTTTAAAGCTATCCAAGTGATTCTACTACAAAGCTAGAACTGAGAACTACTGGTCTAGAGAATGAGATAAGCAGGCGATTCCAGTACTGTAGCGTAAGTGTAATTTCAGCAAGGAAACTATTTATTTTCATTGAACAAGCATTTATGTAGTACTTGCTGTATGCTAGGCCAGCACTGTAATTGTTTACAGATATGACTTACTTACTTTTCAGAACCTTCTCTTAGGTAGGGACTATTAATAGCCCCATTGTATGGTTGAGGAAATTGAGACACAGAGCGTGGGTGTGGGCACAAAGGAGATGTGCATAAGGGAGGGAGGTGAACAGGACACTTCAGGCATAGCCTGTTCTAGCCCTGGAGGTGCGAGCTGGCACAACATGTCCTGGAAGCAGTGATGAGGAGGTTGACCAGGTTGTAGAGTGTACTGTGTTCTTGGCAACCTCAGAAAGAGCTTTTTTCAATGGAGCCTTGGGATGAAATCATGTAAGGACTAACTGAAAGGAGAAGTAGTTGAGAGTGACGATAATTCCTGATGGAACATTCTTAAAGAAGAGAAGACATGAGAGTAATAAGAAAGAGAGATGGGATTAAGGGAAGGATTTACTTTATATGGGAGAGATGTGAGTAGGTTTCAGTAGTGACAGGCAGAGCTCTGCGTGGTGGCACGTGCCTGTCAGCCCAGCACTCTGGGAGCTGAGGCAGGAGAATTGCAAGTTAAGAGTCCAGCCCAGGCAACTTACCGATTTAGCAAGAGTCTGTTTAAGAAAAATATAAGGCTGGATATGGGGATCTAGCCCAGTGGGTTCGATCCCCAGTACAAGAATGTGACAGACAGGAGTCAGAGCAAAGGGACAGGTGAAGGAACAGGGAAAAGGAGGGTGAGTGATGGTGCTGGCTGTTAGAGTAAGACAGGATCTGGAATGTGGGAGGAACCGGTAGAAGGCAGGATCTTCTTCCTCGAGGAAGAAAAGAATTTTAGGGATGCAAATGTTCTGTAGGTGAAGTGGGAAGATAGATGGAGGAAGTTCTATCCAATTTTATTTTTTTAAATCATGGCAATTTTGGTTGTATGGAATGGGCATTCAAGCTTGCTTAAAAGAGGTTATCAATTAGGCGTATATGCAGAAATCCAAGTATAAATGCTTAGTTCAGCAGCAATCTATATTTCTCAAATATTGAGAATATAAAGGTAAAAAGTTAATGTGAAGGTAAAAAGTTATCATCTACTACTTAAGCAGATGATAAATAATTTAAACTCTGCCAGGTGTGGTTGTGCACACCTGTAATCCCAGCACTTGGAAGGCTGAGGCAGGAAAATCACAAGTTTGAGAGCAGTCTAGACAACTTAGTGATTTAACAAGAATCTATTCCAAAACAAATAAAAAATTAAAAAGGGGCTGGGGATGTAGCTCAGTGCAAAGGCCCTGAGTTCAGTTCAATTCCTAGAGTACTAACCCGCTTCCTCCCATCATTTAAACTCTTTCTAGCTACATGATTGTATAATCTTTTGTCTTTTTGGTCATGTGATGTTTGATTTTACTACAAACACCATGTTTGAACTCTAGGAAGGAAGGGCAAAGGTATATGCCAATTGAGTCTCCTCTTCCACCATCACTCTAACAACCCCCACCCCTTCTTCTTGTATCTCCTCCTCCTCCTGTTCTAACAGTAAAATTTCCCTAGGGGTCCCAGTAGTAATCTACCACTTAAATCTCATTGGCCAGAACAGGTCACACGACTGTCCCAGCTCTAAGGAAGTTTATTTGGACATATTCTTTCCAAACAAAATCAGGATTATGTTATATAGGGCAGAAAGGAGAAAGGAATGTGGATAGGCAAACAGCAAATCCTACCATGAAGAGTACATCAATGATCTCAGGAGTCCAGGGGATCAAAGGAGAGCCAGGCATTGTGGAGCTTGGAACTGGGAGCTAAGACCTCTGCTCTCCCTTGGTGGCTGCGAGTTACTATCTTCTCCCCCATGGGTCTGCACTGTTTTTCTTTCTCTGCTCACCAACCTCTTGTACATTGTGCTACTTGAAAATAACCTTTACTTACCCACAGCTCATGTACTAGCTGCCCCACTCACCTTCCTTCAGCTGCTTTAGTTTCTCAATTCTAAATTCAGGAAAATATCAGGTGAGCTGAGCTTACTTTTTTTTTTTTTTGAGCCAGGCTTACAAATTATTCATTACTGTCTAGGCAATGGAGGATCCAAGCTTGGCTGGGATCATGAGATTTGAATCTCGGCTATAATCGTTTGACTGTGAGAGGTAGTTACCTTTTGAATCAAGTTTTGGAAAGGGGAAATGATGTGGAGCTTTTACTTTCTCTGGGAAGTAGAAGGTGAGGTCTTAACCTAAGGCTGAGCAGAGAAGAAGGAAATAAGAAAGTTGAAAAGACTAAAAATCTGCAACAACTATAGAAAAAGGAAACCTAGAAGATATTCAGAGGAGCCTTTAGGGCCCAGTTAGGCTTTTAGACTAACATTTTGCAATGAATCCAATTTGTGATTATGGGATTTCTCCTAACAGAGCTCATAGTGATGATACACTGGAGACAATTGTCAGATTGATGCAGGGTCTGGATTCTTTCACGTAGGTAAGAAAGCCAGACATTGGTATAGAATATTAAAATATAAAAAAAAATTTCTGGAATGGTTGTTAGCTGATGCCAAAAGGAAGTATCAGAGTTTGAGATACCAGAGACTTGGGGTTTCTTGTAGATTGGATGGCTACATTTCTAGGGTGTGCTCAGGAGAGAGGATGTTTGAAAAGGAGTGGAGGTGAAGACCTTGGGATTAAGAAGGCAAAAGATTTGAGAGGCATACAGAATGGGTAGGATGCTCAAATGGATACTGAAGTCCCTTGAGATAGTGGCAGTATTTGGAATGGAAGGGAAAATAGTAGGCCAGAATATGAAATATTTTATGAAAGAAGAGGAAGGCTAAGAGTAAGTGAGTAACTTGACATCAAGCAATAGAGAGTGTAATCTGGGCATAATGTTTGATTTCTTTCTCTTGGTCACTCTTCACACCCAACAGATCACCAGGAGTTTTATTCTGTTTTCTGGTGCTGTAACAGAATACCACCGACTGAGTAACCTACAATTGATGGAGGCTGGAAAACATGAGAACATGATGAGGCCTCCAGTGAGGGCCTCATAACATGGCTAGAGGATGAGGAAGCACAGGCATGAGACAGAGCAGAAATTGGGGCCACCTCATTCTTTTTGTCAGGAACCCACTCTTGTGATGACCAACCCTCTCTTGAGATAACAGCATTAATCCACTCATAAGGTCTCTCACAACCTAATCATCACTTATAGGTTCTGACTCTTAATACTCTTTTAAGAGGAATTAAATTTCAACCTGAGCATGGGGAGGTTTCAAACCATGGCACTGATCTTTTAAGTTTTCTGCCCTATAAATTTTCTTAAACTCATTGTCTCTTATTTTCACTTCTGTCACGCTAGTCTAATTCACCATTTCGTCTTACTTTTACCATTATGGTAACCAATCAACTTTTGACTTTTTTCATACCGTTCTCTACAACTGTAGCCAGGGTAATTTTTAAAAATTATGAGTGTTATCATGGCTAAAAATTCATCAATGGCTCTCTATTTTTCTTAGAGTAAGGCCAATGTAGGAAATTGTATTACTGTTTAAAATATTTGATGCCTATAGGATTCTACTTCCCTGCTTCACTAATACCAAGTATGGCCGTATAATCTGCAGGGATCCTCCACACAAGGGGATTATATTTTCCTACCCTGTTGAAAACAAAATGAGCTTTGTGACTTGGTTAATGCAGTGGGGGCCAAAGTGATATGTGCTACTTCTGAGTAGATAGGGATATTAAGAGCTAGATACATGGCTCCTCATTTCTCTTTTTTCCCTCCTTTACAAGATTGGTATTGGCCCAGATAAAGGCTGATCCATCAGGCATGGAGGCAAAGGTAATTCGGGGATAAGACCCATATGGACATATAACATGAGCAAGAAGCAGACTGCTATTGTAAGCCATTGATGTTTGTTACTGCAGCAAGACTTAAATTTTCCTTTCCTCCAACCCTGCCCGACGCTGGACCTATTTAGATTACTTTATCATTCTGTGTCATCACACCTGGCCCATTTTCTTTATGTTACTCAAACACAATGGCTAGTATTTTTGTGATTGTGATTATCTGCTAATCCCAGGAGAATGTAAGTTCAAAGAGTGCCAAAATTATGTCAGTGTAGTTCTTCATTATGTTTTAGTGCCTGGTACACAAATAAACAATGAGTCTATTTGGATCAAGTGAACGAATCTGAATCTAGACCACCAGTGATCCCAGAAGCTGGGTCTGTCCAATGCATCAAACTCGGAGATGGACAGAAAGCAAGAAATGAATTTAACACAAATAGAAAGAGGTTGTGGAGAGAAGGGGATGGTGTATGGAGAAAAGACCAGAGGCAAAAGTCTTATAAATGCCAAGTTTCATCTCTGTAGGTAGGGAGATGGTTGTTCAGGTCAAAGAGCAGACTCACTAAGCTAAATATCTTGTCTTCTCTCTTTCCCTTGTTCTTTCTCATTTCATCAGCTTGTTTACAATCTTCCAAATGTTGGACTTTTTTTTAGGAATGATGTAATAAATGGGTTAATTCCCAGTTTCATGAGCCTATCAAGACAGGAACCAAATAATTATGAGGGATAGTAATTTTTTCAAAAGAGAAACTCAGAGGCTGTGGGAAATTTCAAGAAGAAACAAACCTGCATTTAACTGTTCTGTCTGAATTTTCTCTATTGTTTTTGCTTGCAGTGTTCTTTTCCTTGATTTTTGTCTGCACACAGTTTACTCATTTTCCAATGCCTGAATTTGTGAAGTACTTCATTTGAAAAGACTATAATTCCATGGTTATGGGGGATTTCTCTATAAGCCTTTGGTGGCCATGAGATGCTGTGGTCCAGGAGCACTCAGTAGTATTTCTATCTAGGTTTCTATCTAGGTCCTCTTTGTCCTTGTATGGAGGGTCATGGTTGTTTTCAGTGGAATGCTGTTGGTATATTCTGGGATGGAGACAGCTGAAGTGATATGGGTGCTGCACTAATAGCATCAGCCATACTTCCACTTACTAAATCTCCCAGTCAACCCTCCCTCCATCTCCCACTGTGTTTTGATGGAACTGTATACCTGTAGAATAGTCTACCTTATCTTTCATGTTCATGTTTTTCCCTTACTTTCCTATAAGCTCCTGGGGGCAGGAACTATGTCTGATTCATCTTTTTATCCTTCATGGTTTAGCAGAGGTCCTGTCACAGAGAATCTATTTACTCAATAAATGTTTACAGAATTGAATTGTGGGGGATACCATTGCTCCCCAGGGCACTATTAAATCAGGCCCATTCTTTTTCTTTAACACAGTCAAAGGATATTGTCAAGACATTGTCATTGATTCAGAGAATCTATTTTAGGATTTTTATCTATTAAAATTGAAATTTTTGATCAAAGCAATAGATATATATGGTAACAAGTCATATAGTACTGAAGCACTTATTAACAAAAAGCAATAGCCTTTCATTCCCCCTTCAATCTCCTCTCCAGAGAAAGCTTCTTTTTAACTATTTCTGTTTGCTATTAGCAGAACTCTAAATAATATACTTAAATTTCTATTTTTTGGTTTACTGCAGGAAATTTTTATCTCTTGTTTTCTGTGAAAGATGGAGATTTAGTTCAAGCACACTAACCCTTTCTTTTCTGCCCTTCTCCTCCCAATATTTGGCATATTTGTTTTTAGTATTTCTAAAGTTACCATTGTAACTTCTGACATTGTAACTTCTGACACAATAGTTTATATACTATTCTTGTCCTCCCATTTCTTTTTGTATCAGTGTTGTTTTCCTACTTTCTTTATAAGAGGAGAACCTAAATTTTTTTTTTCATTTTTCCTTCTGCTTTTACTGCCCCTCTCCCTCTCTTTTTCTCACTGTAACCCCTTTCCCTTTTATGTTGTCAACATAGCTAACAGCTACTTGTGTTCTTTAACCACAGTCAAGTTGTTCTTTGCCAACAGGTTGACACTAAAGTTGAATATGGACCAATGCTTTTGTTACTACAACTAGGTAACTCATTCACTCCTGGACCAAGGAATGAGCTACAACCAGTACATTTTCTTCTCTACTTATCTAAAATCACAACCCTTGGATAACTGAAAGAAGAATGCCATTAAGTACAAGCTGAAAGATATTTTTCTCATTTTGCCAGTAAAATAAGGATAAGAAATCCAAATTTTATCAGGAATAATGATGATGAAGTATAATTCTTGGTCCTCTTTTGGAAAAAATATCTTAAACAAGCTACATACAAGAGCCTCATTGTAAGGTTGTTAAACTCTTTAAGAATATAAAAATAACTTAGGAGAAAATTAAGGATATCATAAAGTGATTGTTACTTTTATTTGTGTGTTAGGATCCATAAATTATGACTTGCTGTGATGTTCCTTGTATTGGAGAACAGTCTGCTAACAGATTTAGGACCAAGACTTTCCAGTGCCTGAGGGTGGAGATGGATCCTCAAGCCAGTTTAGGTTCCATGTTAAACTCTAAACCTGACCCTTGGAGGGTGAAAATTCTCTCTCCCACTTCTTAATTCTAGTAAAAGTTCCTTTGCAGGCTTCACACATGGAGCAAGAAAACTCCTGTATTACAAACTTTCTGCATCTCAGATGGGATAGAGATGGCATGAGAATCTGTAGGCTCTTATCCTCTACTCTGAAGCCACTGTGCCTTTAGGTTACGCAGAATTAAAATGATTTGGATGTTGTTTTCCACTGTCCATTAGAGTCTCAGCTTAAGGGTCACATCCTTGGAGAGATCCTGCCTGACTTCATAGACAAGGTTAAATTCCTTTGCAACACACTCTCTGAATTAGTCTGGACTCTTTCCTTTGTAAGTGGCAAATATTCAAAGTAAACTTGTTTAAGCAGAAAGGGAATTCCTTGAGTCATACAACAGAGAAGACAATGCAACATTCATGGATAGATTTATGGCAAATTTAGGAGCACATTTTTTATTGTGAATTTTGTCTCTTTGCTTCTTACTTCCTTCCTCTCTTCTTCCTTTTTCTCTCCCATTCTTCTCTTCCTTATTATTACTTTCTGTTGTCTTTCCTTCTTCTCTTCCTCCTTTATAGCCTCCCTTTCTTTCTCTGTTCCTTTTTTAAAAAATATATATATTTTTAGCATTTTGTATCACAGATGTTCTAGTTTTAGTTTACATTTACCTCATAGCTGTAACTGTACAGGTAACTATCATATCATTCTCCTAGATCCATGGATCAAACTCCAGAGAAAACTCTAATTGGCTTTTCTCATATTAAATGTTTATTGTGGAACCAGTCATTTTAACAAGGGAAGTGCTATAGACTTGGATTGCCATGTCCAGTTCTTGTGTTTACTCCAAACCACAAGGAAGTTTCATCGTTTGGAAAGATGGGCTCTGTGGTCAAAAAATAAAGGGCAGGAAGAATGGTGGACAAAAGAAACACCATAATCTATTTCAGTTAGACTTTATACTTAATATTTTATTTATAAAATTATTTATAACGCTAATGAAACTTAAGCGTCAGGGTTCCTTATTCACACTGGCCCTTTGAAAAAAGTAGAAAAACATTTTAATGACTGATGTCTGTCTTTACTGTCTGCTCTTTCCCATCCATTATGTTCCCTTCATGTTGAGTAGCATTGAAGAAATACAGGCAGTTTTGTAATTAAGTAGAATTAAGTTGTTGATGCATTTTAATTTGAGGTTAATGAGATATATTTATGTGTCTTGCAGTCCTTTATGTGTACAGTTAAATTATTACTAGCCATCCTATGATAGAAATGGCTTTCAGATCTACTTCTGCTGTGACAACCTATATGGTGACGTGACATGACAGTGCAGGACAGGGCTGGATCAGTATTTGGAATGCGTCCTTCAAGACCCAACAGCAGAAGTATGTGGTAGTGGATAAGAAGTAAAGTTTGAAATGTACAAAACCAAAAGCTGGTTTTTGAAAGAGGCTTACCAATCTTGTAACTCATATAGGAAAACAATTTACTACAGTGTTTTTGATCTTAGGACAAACATTTAAGTAATTTGCTTGACATCACCAATATGTTACAAAGCTTAAATAGATAAATAAAATTAAGCTTTAATCAACCATACTACAGGAAAACCTGAATTATCTTTCTGTTGTCTCCATAGAAAATTATGTTACCAAAATTGTCATACAAGAAAGAGGCAATCAGAGAGTGAGTATGCAGACAAAAATACAGGGAAGGAAATAAAAGTATTATAACATGTTTCCAGATTTTGTGGTTTATGATATTTGTCAGTTATTAAATTTCTAATTTGTTTTGATTTCTTTATTCCCGCATTTTTTTATTCTGGTAGGAACATTTAACATGACATCCATCCTAGCAAAATTTTAAATACACAGTATATTATTGGTAAGTGTAGATGCAATGCTGTAATGGAAGATCTCTAGGTTTTTCATCCTGCATAATCAAAACTTTGTATTTGTTGAATAGCAAAGTTATAGTATGTATCTTAAATGTCCCACCATGGCCCATGTGTTAAAGGATTGTTCCCCAGAGTGGTGCTATTGGGAGTTTGTGGAACCTTTAAGAAGTGAGGCCAGTGGGACATCTTCATGTCATGAGAGGCATGTCCTTGAAGGGGGATAGTAAAACCTCTTCCTCTATTTCACCCCTTGGTCATGAGGTGAATAATTTTGCTCTGCCAGGCTCTTGCTACAATGATGTACTGTGTCCCCCTGCAACAACAACAACAAAACACAACAAAAAAACCCCAACAGGGTCAACTGACCATGGACTGAAACTTTCGAGACAGTGATTGTAAATACAGCTTTACTCTTTAGAAGTTGACTATTTCAGGTATTTGTTATAGACAGCAGACTACCACAAACATCTTTCTTTTCCCCTCCCTCTCACAGGTCACCAGTACCATCATTCTACTCTTTCTGTGAATTTGAATATTTTAGATACTTTATAAAAGTGAAATAATGCAGTCTTTGTCCTTCTGCAACTGACTTATTTCACTTAGCATGATGTCCTTCATAGTCATTCATGTTGTCACATGGGACAGGATTTCCTTCTTTTGTAAGGCTGAATACTATCCCATTGTATGTATGTATCACATTATCACTATCCATTCATCCATTAATGTACATTTAGGTTGTTTGCATATCTTGTCTGTTGTGAATAATACTGTACTGAGCATGGGAGTGCAAGTATCTCTTCTAGATCTTGATTAAAATTCTTTTGGATATACACCCAGAAGTGCTGACAAATAGGCAGCAATACAATAATAGTGGGAGACTTCCATACCCTGCTTTCAATAATAAATAGGAAATCCAGACAGAAAATCCATAAGGAATTAGCAGACTTGAACAACACTATAGGCCAAACAGACTTAACAGACACATACAGAACATTCCACAGCAATTTACTCATTCTTAACACATATTTACTTTCTGCTCTGCAGACAGTAATGCAATATAACATTTATTGAGTGATTATTGCTGTGCTACACACTTATTTCTGCTTTTTAAAATAATGTATTTTTAAAATTTACACATGCTTTTTGATATATAGTTCCGGAAATTTGAAGAGTACATAGACATTTACTGTCGCATCCAATTTTGCATTTGTAATTTTGCATTGTTTTTAAAGAGAAAATTGTTTTCCCAAATTATCTAAGCTTCAGACACTATAAAACATGAGTTTTCTTTGTAATATCTTTCTTCATTGAGTGATTTCTTGTTAGATTCTAAATTTGGTCTTTGTTCATTTTCCTCTTCTGTCTCTCTTTTTTTGTAAGTCGAAAGAGACAAAACTGCAGATAAGAGATATGAATGAACAACTTTAGAGCTCTAATGAGGACTAAAGTTAATAAAATGTCATTGCATTAGGGATATTCGTTAAATAAGTGCATTTTAGTTAGTGTAGTCACAAAAAAAGGAAATGTATTAGATGATAGATATACTAATCTGTTTCAGTACAGCAACCACTTTGTTATATATATGCATCCTAGAACTTCATATTGCAAATATGGAAAATGCACAACAAAATTCACTTTCATAAAAATATGGACCCAAGAAATGGTAAGAAGCCCAAGCAAGTCCCCCAAGTCTGAACCTCTGCAATGGACACTTCTTGGAATGAAGATATCATGGCAATTAGCACCAAGAAGATTGACTGAAGTTTATGAAACCCTTCCCTGGGCCAGGATCAGAATCAGACTTACATCTCAACTTTTCCTTTCCCCTTCCCTGCTTGTGTTAACCACTGGTTCATTCTCTCTCCATGAATTTTAGCTCATTTTTAAATTCCACACTTAAGTGGATTTCTCTTTCTCCCCTCCTCCTCCCTTCCTCTTCCTCCTTCTTCTTTTTCCTCCTCTTCTTCCTCCTCCTCTCTTCCTCTCTCCCTCTTTCTCCTCCTCCTTCTCTCTTTCTTTCCTTCCTCCTTTTCTCCCTTCCTTCTCTCCTTTCTTTTTGGTGCTGAAAATCGAACCCAGGGCCTTTGCACTGAGCTATATCCCTAGCCTTTTAAAATTTTTATTTTGAGACAGACCTCACTGTGTCACTGAGTTGAATGGGCTGGGATCCTACTTGCAATCTTTCTGCCTCAGCATGTACCACCACTCTTGGTTCAATATTTGCCTTTCTGAGGCAGGTTTATTTCACATAACATAATGCCCTCCAGATCCATCCGTGTTGGAAATTTGTTTTATGGCTGGATAACTTTTTGTTGCACCACATTTTCTTTATTCTGTTATTCTTTGATGGGCATTTGGGTTGTTTCTGTATCTTGGTTCTTGTGAATAATGCTGCAGTGAATATGAGAGTGCAGATATCTTTGGGAGGTGATGTGATTTCATGTTCTCTGAGTATATACCAAGAAGTGGATTGCTGGGTGGTATGCTAGTTCTATTTTTAACTTCTTTAGGAACTTCCATCCTGTTTTCCATAATAGCTATTCCAGTCTACATTCTCACAAACAGTGTCCCAGGGCTTTCTTTTCTCCATGCTCTCAGCGACATTTGTTTATTAAACAATACTGGTTCTATGATTCATTAATTTCCTCAACAAAATTTTATTATATGCTGTGTGCTAAATGTTGTGCTTAGGTGGACAAAACAAAAATTATCCTTGACTCTAGATTGGGTAGGAGGAGAGAGAAAAAGGCAGGGAGAGGAAACAAGTAATCAACCAGACAAGTGAGATAGTTACAAGTTATGATGTGATATAAAAACAATAGCCAGCCATATCCCCTTTCCTATAAAGGTTATATTCTGGGAAGCTGAGGATTGCAAGTTCAAACCCAGCCTGAACAATTTAGTGACTTAGTGAGATCCTCTCTCAAAATAAAATATAAAAAGGGACGGGGATGTAGCTCAGTGCGAAAGTTCTGTGTCAATCCCTCATGCCATTAAAAAATTGAAAAAGAAAAAGACAATAACCATCAGATTGAGATTAAGAAAATAACTGGGGAGTTGGAGGGTAATACCTTGGATAGTGTGGTCAGGCGGTACTGAAGAGGTCACTGGACCTGAGACCCTAGGGACGAGAAAAGGTCAGTCACGTGGAGGTGGGGGAGAACCCTGAAGTGGCAAAGGGCTTTTTGGGTTTGAGAAACCGAATGAAGATCTATTTGGTGATCTAGGGGAGGAGAGGTTGTAGTAGAGGTCAGGTAATGCAAGGGAGGTTTTAGTAAAGACTTGAATTTTCTTCTGAGTGTAATTGTGCTATGGTTTGAGTTTCCTCTCTGTTATGGTTTATATCTAGATGTCTCCCAATAGCCTCATGCACTCAGGAACTCAAAATGGGTAGTAGAAGAAGGTAGTTATTAATATCAGCAATGACCACATGACTAGCTACAGAAATGAGTGTTCTAATTGCAATTTTTTCCCTATTTTCTTAACATGCTTGTGCATAATACAGTTCTTTTCCTTATAATGTTGATAGACTTAATCTGTTAAGTGTTGTTAAATCTATTTTATAATGTTTAAGTTGTGACATGTAGAAGAAGAGTAAGCATGAAGCTCCCCCCCACCCCGCAAAAAAAATCTTTGCTTTCTATTCTGGGGAGAGAAATAGCGCATTTCCATTTGTATGCAGGATAGTTAAATCATGTTAGGCATAATTATGAACTTGCTGTTGTATTTGGAGACTAAGTAGGGTTTAAGGAAATGTATCTAGTTGTCAGTTGGTGAATTGTGATACTAGTTAATTGTAATGTCAAATCGAATGGATTAGGAAAAGCCTAGTGAATTAGTGGACCAGAGTCCTGCATGTAGGCTGCAAACTGAGGAGGGAAGACCCACTCTGGGTATAGGTGGCATCAACCAATAGGCTTGTAATTTGAATGGAATAAAAAGGGAAAGAAGAAGGAAGTCTACCCTTTAGTTTCTTGCAGGAGCTCCAATCTTTGCCATTGCCTTTGGACATTTGTCGCTTGTTCCTTCAGACTTCCAGGGAAGACTCTACCACCTTCCAATGCAGATGCTTTGGCTTTCCAGCATGGATTTGCAGTGAGCTCCAGGCTTTTCAACTGGATCCCCCGGCTCTCTAGTACACAGATGACCATTTGCATTTTTTCACCCCCAACTCCTCAGGTGGCTATTGTAAGCCTACTTTACACTCCTTTAGATATCGTATATCTTAATATATCTATATATATATTATCTTAAATCCGTTCCTCTTGTGAACCCTGATGTGCCTTCAAAAACTCATGTTGAACTTTAATTGCATCCTAGGCACAGTTTTTATTTTGAGACAGGGTCTCATTAAATTGCCCAGGCTGGTCTCAAAGTGGCAATCCTCCTGCCTCAGCCTCTGGAGTTGCTGGGATTACATATATGTACCACCATGACTAGCTTAGTGATGGGAACTTTAAGAGTCGCTTAGGCCATGAAGACTTCCATGACCTAATGCAGTTATTATGACAGCAGGCTCCTGATATGAAGAAAGAGTTGGGCCTGTCTTCTCTCTGACTCACATATTTGCCTGGCCTTCCACCATATTTCGATGCAGCATTAAAACTTTTGTCAAATGCCTGTACCATGCCGGTACACTTCCTAGCCTCCAGATAGTGAGAAAGAAATTTCTTTCCTTTATAAATTAGTTTATGTTTGTGACTGTTAATTGTGCTATGTCATTGGATTAAGAATTGCCTAGCAGATTCATAAAACATGCTACTGGATTATCTGGGTGCCTTGGGGTCTATGTCTGGTCTCTTACCTCTTCCTCTTGATACTCTTCTGCTCTGCCTCCTGACCACTGTGAACTAAGCAGCTTGGCTTTGCCACACCCTTCCACCATGATGTTTCTGCCTTGAAACTGGCCTACCATGGACTGAAAACATGAACAAATTAAACCCTTCCCCTTTGAGAGTTGTGGGTATCGTGTATTGTGTCTCAGTGATGAGAAAACTCACTAATTCAATGATACTCTGTTGTAGCAACAGAGAATGGACTAGGATGTATGATATGGCATTTAAGGGTTTATGAAGGAAGTTAACCCAATAGGTTTCCTATTTTAAGAAGAGTCTTCCTCTCCCTGTGTGAAAAACAGGTGTGGGGGGACAGGGCTTCCCTAGTGTAGCACCCCAGGGAACATAAACAGGTGTCACTTATGTAAACCACAGTGTGAGTGGCATACTGGCAATAGCCCTCCTGGAAAAAGACAAGAGTAGAAGAAGAAGACTATTTCAGACAGGGGTTCTCTACATGGGCTTCACACTGCCTCCCTTACAGAGCCTCTAAAGCATTTGGATGCCGAGGTACATCTCCATCTTCAGGGTATTTAAAATCAGAACTTCTGGGAGTGGACAAGGGCACCAGTGTGTAGTGGTGTTGAGAATGGCTGCTCTTATGGCTTGTGTGTAGATGTTCCTTCAAATCCTCACATGGTCATAGATGTGGCTTTTCAGAGGTAGCTGGGTCTAGGGTGTGTGATGCTAAGATTAAGTGTGTGATTCTGGAATTAAGTGTGATGCTGGGATTAAGGGTGTGTGATTACTAAATTAGTCCACTGATTGGTTTGTCATAGTCCTGGTTGTGGATAATGGGAAGGTCCACCCATTGGGTATGGATGGCACCACCCAAAGGGCAGGTAGTTTAAAAGGGATATAAATGGGAGAGGCAGGCTGCTGCTGCTTCTTCACTACTTTGCTGTTTTGCTGCCTTCTGCCCACCATGAACTGGTTCTCTGACGTGCCCCTCTGCCATGCCACCCTGCCTTGGAACTGGCCAACTACGAACTGAAACCTCTACAAACTGTGAGCTACAATAAACCTTTTCTCCTCTAACTTTGGATGTTGGGTATTTTGTCTCAGCAACAAGAAAAGTAACTAAGACAGCTGCTTTAGGTGGCTGTCACATCAGTCCAGGCAAGAGATGATGGCGATTTAAACTAGGGGAGTGCTAGTGACAAGAGGAATAGGTGGAGGAATTTTGAGGTAGGACAGACCTAGCTGAATGTGGGCAAGAAAGGAACATGAATGAAGAATGGCTCCCAGGTTTCCTGTGGTGGTAACATGAGATCACTGGTTCTCAAATTCTAGTGTGCTTCAGAATCACCCAGAAGGCTCGTTACTATACTGTTCTGAGCCCACCCCCAGAGTATCTAGGGGGAATTGAGTGTGTGCATCTTTAATAAATTCCCAGGTAAGGCCTTTGGGCCAGGGATCACAAGCTACACTAATGGTTATACAACTACTGGTTAGAATCATTGAGAGAAGTTTAAAAATTTTAGATTGGGCCGCACATAATTAAGTCACAGTCTATGAAGTAGACTTTGGAGTATCCTAGAATGGGTTCAATATATGAGATTTGATAAAAATATGGCAAATGCCTAACAAATTTTTAAATTTGTTACAGGAAAAGACACATTGGCATTAATCCCCTTCAAAATACTCTCCTTCCCTTCAAACACACTTAACCAATCATTCTTGCTACTTTCTGGAGCAGTTCTGGAAATTCTGTCTCGTGAGTGTCTTTAGTTGCACTACTATGGCTGTCTTGATGTCCTAAATTAGTTCAAAATGTTTGTCTTTTGTGGTTGTTTTGACTTAGGGGGAAAGGCCAGAAGCTACAAGGTGCCAGATCTGGTGAATATGGTGGATGAGGACACATTGTAATGTTTTTACCGGGGTATGTTTTTGTAGGATGGTAATCTGAGACTGCTTTCACCAGATTTTTGATCACACTTTGTAAAGACACGAAAGGAGGACTTCCAGAACTGTTTCAGAATGTGGCAAGAATGATGGGATAGGTGTGTTCAGAAACGAGGAGGAGTATTTTAAGGGAGATTAATGGCAGTGTACCTTTTACTATAATAAAGTTTTAAAAGTTAAGCACACACAGTATTATTTGATCAGTCCTTGTATTCCCAAATCTGGCCAATCCCCAGGTTCTGAGTTAATTGGTCTGGGATAGGACCTGAACATGAATGTATTTTAAAAACTCCCCACAAGAGTCTTCTACACATGTGTCAACTGCCTCGAGAGCCATGGCACCAGTGGGTGGTGATGCCAGGGGCTATGAGAGGTATGTCACACCTCTGTGTCCTCTAACTCTCTACTGTGGCTTCAGGAGTCACCTGCTTCAGAGGAGCTTGCTCAGTTACTACTTTGGTATATGAAATTCCTAAAAGATCCGGACAAACAGATCTCCCTTCTTTACCTTTCTAGTTGCAAACATATAATGATATACAACTCCTGGGGAGCTAGCTGTTAACTCCAGACCCATGGTCCCATAAAAGAAGGAGGCAGAAAATGGCTTGCTAGTGCATCCTTAGTTCCCAGCACAGGACCTAGCTCCTAGCAAGCAGGAGATACATATTTATTACTTAAATAACTACTTAGATTTTTGAAAAGTATCAGAAGCTTTGAAACTTTAAATATTAGTTATAACCAACAAATTCAATATGTTTCAACATTGGCTGTGAAGCATGTTGATTTTTAACTGGATCCAGTTGCAACACATTCAGTTGAGCTCTAAATTGTCCTGACAGTTTCTGGGCCATGAGGAAACAAAGACTAAATGTTAAAACAGAAACACTTAATGTTGCTGGAAGATAAAATAGGTAAAACTCTTGAAATCATAGGGTAGGCAAGGACTTTCTGAACAGAATGTCAGCTGCACCGGAAATAGTACTGAGAATTAACAAATGGGATCACATCAAATTACAAAGCTTCTGCACAGCAAAAGAAACAACCAACAGAGTGAAGGGACAACCTCCTGAAAGGGAAACTTTTTTGCCAGATATTCCTTAAACAGAGGACTAATATCTAGACTATATCAAGAACTCAAAAATTAGAACTCCCAAAATAAAAGACTTAATAAAAAATGGACAAATGAAATGAATAGACACTTCTCAGAAGTATAAATGGCCAACAAGGGGCTGGGGATTTAGCTCAGTGATTAGAGTGCTTGCCTTGCAAGCACAAGGCCCTGAGTTCGATCCCTGGCACCACACACACAAAAAAAAATGGCCAACAAATACATGAAGAAATGCTCAACATTGCTGGCCATTAGAGAAATGCAAATTGAAGCAGCACGAGATTCCATCTTGGCCCAGAAAGAATGGCCATTATCAAGAAATCAAATGATGACAAATGCTGCGTGGGGGGAAAAAAGACACACTTCTGTGTTGTTGGTGGGAATGTAAATTGGTCAACCACTATGAGAATCAGTATGGTGATTCCTCAAAGAACTAAAACTAGAAATTCCATTTGACTCAGCCATTCCCCTTTTAGATATATTCCTGAAAAGAGTTAAAGACATCATATTACAGTGTTACATGCATGCCCATGTTTATAGCAGCACAATTCCTGATAACTAAATCTTGGAAGCAGCCTACATGTCCATGAAAAGATGAATGGAGAAAGAAAATGTGGTATTTACACAAAACAGAATACTACTCTGCCGTAAAGAAAGATAAATGAGTCATTTATAGGAAAATAGATGCATCCTGGGACCATAATGTTGAGTGAGATAAATCAGACACACAAATTTAAATATCTCATAGTTCCTCTTATGTGAGAAACCCAAATTATAAATCAAGAGCAAAATAAAGGTAGATAATAGGAAGTAGGAAGGTAGATCTTTCTCAAATGGAAATGGGATCAAGAGATGGAAGGGGGAAGAGTTGGAGGAAAAAGGAATGAAAAAAGGAATTAATATGTGTTATGTACATGTACCAACTCCACATAAGCAATATAAACATTATGTACTGCAGACATGGACTAATAAAAATGCAGATGTGAAACAAAAGCAAAAACAGAGACACGTTTGCAGAGCCCTTGAGGAGTGGGGTGGTATTGTCAGGAAAAACAGGTGTTCCAGTTTTACCGCCAATACAGTGGCCAGGTACCCTGTATCATTTTGTTCTCCATCAAAGCCATCTGATGATGTAGCTATCAGCTCACAACCACCATGTAGGATGTGCAAGAAGGATCACTTTTCTTTAATTTATTTATTAAATTTCACCTCGAGTCAGCTATTTGCCTAGATGGAGGACAACTTTTTGGGGGTCATTCTGTTTTTTGGAGGCATACATGTAGTTTTAAATGGAGTGAAATATTTCAGATGGTTTGTTCTAGTTTTACTCCACACTGCTTACAAGTAGTAAATCCATGTAGTACCTTGAAATTGGGAGGCTCAACTTCTGTTCTGTGCCTGGACACTAACATTTTCAATGGAGCTCAAAAATCTGGGTGTGCTGATGGCCCAGCCTCTCTGGGTGTACCAACTCATTTTCTCAAAAGTCCTGCAAAGTCTTTCAGGCTGTGTTGGGAGGGTGGACTAACAGTCCTACTATTGAATATCTCATCTCTTTCTCTTTTGGTGGAGTCTCTTTCCTCTTAGTGTTTCCTGCTTTTATTCACAATCTTTGGGTACTGGTCAATTATCCGTGTTCTTTATTTTAGGAAACCTAGCATCATCTTCTTGGAGGTCCTAAGTTTTCATGGAAACAAGGGAGAGATACTATCTTTTAGGAACATTGACTTTCTGCTTTGCAAACACACGCAGCACTTTGAAGAAAGAGAAAACAAAAGCCAGGTTACTTCTTTGTCAAATTCTAAAACACAGATGTACTCTTATTTTTGTAATTCTTTTGCGCATTAATATCTCAATAAATTGTCCTGTCATGAAGGTAAATGGGAATGGGATGAATATTCTGGACTCAAAGCATTCTAGAAGCTAATGTGGTGTAGCTCCCAGGCTTCTGCAGCTGTTGAGGGTGAGGGGCCGCCAATCTCCTTGATGTGTGTTAGTTATATGAAATCTCTGTTGATTAGGAAAACTTTCTTCACAGGTGAAATGTTCCAGAACATTTCTCTTAGCATTAAATTGGCATTTCATTGGAACATCTCTTAACTGCCTGAAGTGCTCTTAGGCAAGAGGAAGACAATCTAATTCTCTTTGCAGAATAGGCCAGATTGTACTAAGGAATCTTTCTAGAGGGAAGATTCCGCTTAATTTGGGTATCACTGGTCAGTGTGGCCCCCCCAAACATTTACTGGGTGTCTACTGGACATCAGAATAAAGGGGTTTAAGGAAATATACTTTAATGGGGGAAATAGCAACAAACTTTTATAATATGGAGTGATAAAATATGGATAAAAGGCTCTGGGCGCTTAGCAGAGGAGCCAATAGAAAATTCATAGAGGAATTGACATTACTCCGGGTTGTGAAGGACGTATAAATATTTCCCAGGTGAAGATGAGAGAGAGAGAGAGGAATTTCTTGAAGAAGTTCACACCTGTGAAAGTCACAAGGGCAGAACTTTGCAGACTTCCTTGCAGTGGGGTGTGTGAATGTATGCACAAGTGCATACTTTGGGTAATGGAGGAAAAGCTGGTTGGACTTTGGGAAGAGGACTTCAAGGAGTATGAGAAATTTCTCTTTACCCTGGTTTTACAATGGATGTATAAATCTCTTGTTTAGCTTCTCAAACCCTACTAACTACTTCTAATACTACAATGGAACTGACATTTATTGCGCTCTTACCACAAAACTGTATTTCAGAGATGCTCTCATTTGATCTTCACAATACCTGTATGAGTAGACTCTACTCTTATCTTCATGCCACAGATATTGCTGTCTGAGTTCTCCTGTGTTATTCTTTATTCTTGCTAATTTTCTAGGTACTTAAGAGTCACCCATATTTTTGCATGACTGGTTTACATCTACAGAGTCCTAGAGTTATTCTTTCCTTTTTTCCCTTCTTTTTCTGAGATGACCAGAAGCTCTGTTTTGATGCAAATGGACATGCCCCAGCGTGGTCCCCGTTTGAACCTGCCACCATATACACAGGACATTTTGTTCTCACCATTTTGAGCCCTCTGTTTTGTCTTTGAGGACAACTGTTCCTGCTATTTAGACTCTTAGAACATTTTGAATTCAAGATTTTTAATAAGAATTATATCAACTCAGATGGATTTCCTATCTAGAAAATATTTTTTTCTGGAGAAAATTCCATTAAACCAATTTAATCTCTTGATGAGTTTTCTACATAGCACAATTAGACCATTTCCAAAAATGTTAAGTCCACTGGAATTATTTTTGTATGGATACATTCTTTTCCATTTAACATCTGAAACAAAACTTTATGAATTGATTAGATATTGTCCATATCAAATTTTATTAATCTTGGTTTTTATTTTGTGTAATAGTCATTATTTTGATAAGACCTTTTTTTTCTGGGTCAAAATTTGCTGATCTAAATTTTTAGAAGTTAAATTTGATTCTTCTGTCAGTTTATATTCAATAGCAAGGTTTGTTGTGTGCAGTTTTAACTGTTGATTACTTATGCTAGTAAGTTAAAGTTCACATACATTCTAGAATTAAAACAATGGTACCTTGTATTTGTTTTTTATTCAGGGAAAATTATGAAAATTTTTTTGTGCGCATGCTTTTGCAAGAGAAAGAAAAGAGGGAGAAGGAAGCAGGGGTGGAGGGAATAGAGTAAGGTTGTGCTGAGCTGAGATAGGAGCTGAGGTCTCCATTGCTCCTAGGAAGGCACGTGGAAGCAGGGTTGGAAGCCAGTAAGTACATCTACAAGCACTATCCAAGACACAGTGTAGCAGTTATGGCTGTCAGGACTTGGTGCAAAAATAGAGATCACTAGGCAGCACCAGTCCAAGCATTTCTGTTTATATAACTAATAGCACTGGAAACATTTGACAGGTGAGGGTCTGGGTCCTGGCATCTCCAGATGTTTCAAGACAGGAGGTCTGATTATGGGTTTCCATATATATGTTATAAATCTAGGGGAGAAGAAAGCTCTTGGTATCTGCCAGAAACTCCTTTTTAATAAATATGTATTGCCTATTGGATTAAGTTCAACATCTTCTAGTATAGAATGTTAGATCCTTGGCAGTTTGGCTGGAGTCATCTCCCACATGTCCACTTTCATCACTCCACACCAATGTACACGTCACTTAAGACACTGAAAGGGTTACTGTTTGCAGAGCACTTGTATTCCTCCCTGATTCTTCCCATGCCGGTTTTGTCTAGAATTCCATATACATCTTTCCCAAAGAGGCTATTTCTTCTGTGATTTATGTAGGGAAAGGAAATGATTGTGAAGGGAAGATTTGGAATATGAAGCATGGCGGGGTGACTTGGACAAACTGTGTATGTGGGACCAATGGACAGGTTTTTGGTGGTAATCAGAAACTAAGAGAAGGACTAAAAGGAATAGTCAGTTGGAAAGGGCTGGGGAAATAGGAAGGTCTAGAAGTGACTGGGGAAATTTAGACTGGAGGATGCTGTAGGAAATGTAAGGAAATGAAGAATTAGATGGAACTAGAGGTGACCAGAAGGCAGTAGAGGTTAAGGTTAGGAAGAGTCAGTTGTGTCCTGTTATGGTTTGGATATGCTCATATACTGGAAGCTTGACCTCAGTGTGGTGATGTTGATTGTTTTCTTCTTCTTTTTTTTTTTTTTGGTGGTGCCGGGGATTGAACTCAGGGCCTTGTGCTTGCAAGGCAAGCACTCTAATCACTGAGCTAAATCCCCAGCCCTAGTGTGGTGATGTTGAGAGGTGGTGGGATGTTTAAGAGGTGAGATATAACCAGGCATGGTGGCATACTGCCTCCTGCACTCAGGTGGCAGAGGCAGGAGGATCATTGTGAGGCAGGAGGATTGCTGCAGTTTATTTTTATTTTTATTATTTATTTAATTTATATTATTATTTGTATTATTTACCAAGAACATGTATTGGTACATTGTATACATAATGTTCACATTCATCAAGTTATTTTGTATCTGCACATGATGTATCTTGGTTTTTTCCCTCCCTTTTCCCACCCCTCCCTTCTGCTCCCCGCTTCCCTATTTACAGCAGGTTTATTTATATTTTCCCATTTCCTCTTTCTTTCCTTTTTCCCTTCTTTCTTTTCCCCTTCCCCCTTTCTATTTCTCCTCTCTTTGCAATATTGTCTTCATTTTATATAGTATCTATTACACCTCTCTGACCTTATTTACCCTTATGGTTACTCATATAAGAGAAACAATTTGATGTGTACTTGTGAGTGTCTGATTTATTTCACTTAAGAGTATGTTCTCAAGGAACATCCATTTACCTACAAATGACTCTGGCTTATCTTCTTTTATGGCAGAGTAGTACTCCATTGTGTAGAAAAACCACATCTTCTTTAGCCATTCATTAGTTGTTGGACATTTAGGTGGTTTCCAAGACTTAGCTATTACAAATTGTGTTGCATAAACATGGTTGCGCATATATCCCTGTGGTATGATGATTTTAATTCTTCTGGGAAGGTACCCAGTAGAGGAATAGCTGGATCAAATGGAGCCTCCAGTTGTAGTTTTTTGAGGAATCTCCATATTGATTTCCACAGTGGCTATACCAATCTACATTCCCACTAACAGTGGAGGAGGGTTCCTTTTTCTCCACAGCCCCTCCAGCATTTGTTATTGGTTGATCTTTTCATAATCGCTGTTCTTTCTGGAGTGAGATGGAATCTAAATGTTGTTTTGATTTGCATCTCTCAAATGACTAGTGATGTTGAACACTTTTTCATGTATTTATTTGCCTTTTTTTTTTTTTTTGGTGGTGCCAGGGATCGAACTCAGGCCCTTGTGCTTGCAAGGCAAGCACTCTAATCACTGAGCTAAATCCCTGGCCCCTTATTTGCCATTTTTATTTCTTCATCTAAGAAATGTTTATTCATTTCAGATGCCCATTTTTGGATTGGGTCTTTGAATTTGGGAGGTTTGATGTTTTTGAGTTCTTTGTATATTCTAGATGTCAGACCTTTTTCTGAGGGACAGCTGGCAAAAATTTTTTCCCAGTCTGTGGGTTTTTGCCCTGCTCTATTGGTAATTTCTTTTGCTGTGCAAAAGCTTTTTAATAGAATGTAGTCCCAAGCACTGATTCTTTGTATTATTTCCCGTGCAGTCTGGGTTCTGTTTATAAATTTTTTTCCTACCCTTCTGTCTTAGAGAGTTCTTCCTATTTTATTCTCCAGTAAATTTAGTGTTTCTGTTTTTATATTTAGATCTTTGACCCACTTCGATTTTAGTTTAGTACATGGTGAGAGACATGTATCTAGTTTCAGTTTTCAGCATGCGACAAGCCAGTTTTTCCAACACCATTTGTTAAAGAGGCTATCTTTCTTCCAAAGAGGGTGTTTGGCTCCTTTGTCGAAGATAAGGTATTTGAGTGTGTTTGGAGTTGTTTCTGTGTCTTCTAATCTGTTCCATTGATCCTCAGGTCTGTCTTTGTGCCAGCACCATGCTGTTTTTATCACTGTAGCTTTATAGTATAGTTTCAGGTCGGGGATTGTGATGCCTCCTAACTTGCTCCTATTGCCCAGAATTGTTTTTGCTATTCTTGGTCTCTTATGGTTCCAGATAAATTTCATAATTGTCCTTTCTCATTCTGAGAAGTATGTTAGTGGCATTTTGATTGGAATTGCATTAAATCTGTATCGTAGTTTAGGAAGTATGGCCATTTTCACTATGCTGGTTTTTTCTACCCAGGAACATGGTATATCTTTCCATTTTCTGATATCCCTTTCAATTTCCTTTTTTAGAGAATTATAGTTTTCAATGTAAAGATCTTTTACTTCCTTTGTTAGATAAAGTCCTAAGTATTTCATTTTTTTTGATGCGATTATGAAAGGTGTATCTTCTATTTTTTCTTTTTCAGTGAGTTTGTTATTTGTATATAGGAATGCTATTGATTTTGGGGTGTTGACTTTGTATCCAGCTACACGACTGAAATTAGTTATTAAACCTAGCCGTTTTTGGTGGAATTTTTGGGGTCTTCTATGTAGAGTATCATGTCATCTGCAAATAATGATAATTTAAATTCTTCCTTTCCTATCTTTACTCTTTTTATTTCTTTCTCATGTCTAATTGCTCTGCAGTTTAGTTCAAGCATAGCGAGACCCTGTATCAAAAAACAAAAACAAAAATGAACAAACAAAAAAAGAGGTGAGGTGTAATATAAGCTTATTAGGTCCTGAGGCATTGCCCTTGGAAAGGATTAATGCTGGTCTTGTGGACTGAGTTAGTTTCTGCAAAAGTGGGCTGTTATAAGAAGAGCAAGCTTGGCTGAGTCTTTCTTGCTTCCTGTCTCAGCACATGACTGTTTTATCCCTCTCTCATGCTTCTACCCTGATGTCATTATCATGTATGATATAGCCAAAGGGGGCTCTCATCAGAGGCCAAATCTATGGGGTTACCTGATTGTGGACTTTCAGCTAAATAAATTTAACTTTACAATAAAGTACCCACTCTCGGGTATTTTGTGGTAGCACCACTAAGTGGATGGAAACATGCCTCTCCTCATCCTCTGTGGCACCCTTATGGAGACCCCAATACAGCATTGAAGACTGGTATTTTATGTTGTGTCTCTTGCATTTGGTAGTGATATGTAGGCTGTGAACTCCTCTCTAAGCCACCGACCACAGTTGGGAGGAGCATGCACAGACTGAATCTTCATTTGCTTGGATTTAAGTCTTCAATAAGAAGAGATGAAGTAGATAGGTGGCCCCTCCCCTTTCTGCAGAATCACTGGCTCATTTTTCATTAGGACAATCTTTACAACATCACCAAGCCATGCTGTTAAAGCACAAGAAGATCACTGTTCTTTTTTTTTTTTTTGGTGCTCAGAATGGAACTGAAAGCCTCTGCAATGAGCTACATCACTATCCTTTTTTAAATTGTTTATTTTGAGACAGTCTCTCTAAGTTGATAAGTTGCCTGGCTGGACTCTTGGCCTTGGCTTCCCAAAGTGCTGTGATTACAGGTGTGTGCCACCACACCTAGCCAAGATCGCTAATTCTTTTTTTTTTTTGGTACAGGGATCGAAAGATCACTAATTCTGATTTTGTTTGAATATCCCATGATGATCTACTCTATGGCCTTTGTGCAGGGAATGCATGATTCTCACTGGGTAGGACTCAGATTTTGAGACTAAAGGTCCTTACCTGAATTTAACTTGAGTTTAAATCCTCACCAGGTTCTTTGCCTGGGCTCTGCACAGGGCTGGAAGTGGTGATCGTTTGCTAGGAGTTATTAGCTGGGTTGGATGGAAAGCATAAGGTAAATTCACTTAATGAGGACATCTGGAGAACAGAGTGTCTATAACTGTCTTAAAAACACTTAGTGTGTGACCTTGTGTGACTTCAGGTAAGCTTCTTGATCTTTCTAAGCTTTAGTGTTTACATCTTCAAAATGGAGCTCAAATAGCTATATTTTAGGGCTGCTGTGATAGGTAGATGTGTTATGGTACATTTAGTGTTTACTTTTTCTATTTAGATTTCAATTAAGTTTCAATTGATTTTTGTGTCTGGTATAAAAGTGGGATTTAACTTAACTTTTTCCTGAATGAATAGACAATTATACCACAAGACCATTTATCAAATATTCCTCCTTTACCTTCACCAATGAGAAATTGCATTTTTATCAGACAGTAAGTTCTGATCTGCCCATTTCTGGCTTCTCAAATTATGTCCCTTTCATCTATGACCTATTGCTGGGCTAGTACCATACTATTTTATTATTGTACCTTTATCATATGTGCTATATGTGATCCATTATTATTCTATTTCCTTTTTTTTTTTTGGTGCTGGGGATTGAACTCAGGGCCTTGTGTTTCCTTGGCAAGCACTCTAACCATTGAGCTAAATCCTCAGCCCTTCTATTTCAGTTTTTTCTTGGCTCTTCTTAGGCATAGATTTTTTTCCCACCAGATGAAAAATTTTTTTTTCATTTTATTTAATTTTAAAACAAGAATATGTATTGGTACATTTTACATATAATGGTTACATTCATCAAATTTATTTTGTACCTGTAATTGATGCATCTTGATTCTCCCTCCTCTTCCCTACCCCTCCCCTCTGTTCCCTCCCTCCCTATTTACAGCAGGTTTATTCATAATTTTCCATATTTTCCCTTTCCTTTTTCTTTCCTTTGTTGCCTTTCTGCTTTTCCCTTTCTTTCTTTCTAGTACTTCTCTCCTTTGTATATTATCTTCCTTTTATATAATATCTATTATATCTCTTTGTCCTTATTTACAGTTATGGTTTCTCATATGAGAGAGACAATTTGATGTGTACTCATGAGTGTCTGATTTATTTCACTTAAAAGTATGTTCTCAAGGAACATCCATTTACATACGAATGACTCTAGTTTATCCTTTTTGATGGCTGTGTAGTACTCCATTGTGTAGAAAAACCACATTTTCTTTAGCCATTCATTGGTTGTTGGGCATTTAGGTTGTTTCCAAGACTTAGCTATTACAAATTGTGTTGCTATGAACATGGTTGTGCATACGTCCCTGTGGTATGATGATTTTAATTCTTCTGGGAAGATCCCCAGTAGGGGAATAGCTGGGTCAAATGGAACCTCCAGTTGTAGTTTTTTGAGGACTCTCCATATTGATTTCCACAGTGGCTGGACCAGTCTACATTCCCACCAACAGTGGAGGAGTGTTCCTTTTTCCCCACAGCCCCGCCAGCATTTGTTATTGGTTGATTTTTCCATGTACACGGTTCTTTCTGGAGTGAGATGGAATCTTAACGTTGTTTTGATTTGCATCTCTCGAATGACTAGTGATGTTGAACATTTTTTCACATATTTATTTGCCATTTTTATTTCTTCGTCTGAGAAATGTTTATTCATTTCAGTTGCCCATTTTTGGATTGGGTCTTTAAATTTGCGAGGTTTAATTTTTTTGAGTTCTTTGTATATTCTAGATGTTAGACCTTTGTCCGACGGATAGCTAGCAAAATTTTTTTTCCCAATCTGTGGGTTTTTGCCATGCTCTGTTGGTGATTTCTTTTGCTGTGCAAAAGCTTTTTAATAGCATGTGGTCCCAAGCACTGATTCTTTGTATTGTTTCCCGTGCAGTCTGGGTTCTGTTCATAAATTTTTTTCCTACCCTTCTGTCTTAGAGAGTTCTTCCTATTTTATTCTCCAGTAAATTTAGTGTTTCTGTTTTAATGTTTAGATCTTTGATCCACTTTGATTTGAGTGTAGTACATGGTGAGAGACATGTATCTAGTTTTAGTTTTCGACATGTGGTAAGCCAATTTTTCCAGCACCATTTGTTAAATAGGCTATCCTTCTTCCAGTGAGGATGTTTGGCTCCTTTGTCGAAGATGAGGTATTTGAGTGTTTTTGGGGTTGTTTCTGTATCCTCCAATCTATTCCATTGGTCCTCAGGTCTGTCTTTGTGCCAGTACCATGCTGTCTTTAATACTGTAGCTTTATAGTATAGTTTTAGGTCGGGGACTGTGATGCCTCCTGCTTTTCCCCTGTTGCTTAGGATTGTCTTTGCTATTCTTGGTCTCTTGTGGTTCCAGATGAAATTCATGATTGTCCTTTCTAATTCTTTGAAGTATGTTAGTGGTATCTTTATTGGAATTGCATTGAATCTGTGTAGTAGTTTAGGAAGTATAGCCATTTTCACTATGTTGGTTCTTCCTACCCAGGAGCATGAGATGTCTTTCCATTTTTTGGTACCCTTTTCAATTTCCTTTTTTAGAGTGCTATAGTTTTCGATGTAAAGATCTTTTACTTCCTTTGTTAGATAGATTCCTAAGTATTTTATTTTTTTGTGTGCAATTGTGAAAGGTATATCTTTTATTATTTCTTTTTCGGTGGGTGTATTGTTCGTGTGTAGGAATGCTGTTGACTTTTGGGTGTTGACTTTGTATCAGATGAAAATTTTTATCAAATTACTAAGTCCCAAAAATATTGGAACTTGATTCTAACCTATTCGTGTATCGATTAAGGAAGAAATGATGTCTTTTTAAATAATGACTTTTCCTAAGTGACATGTACTTCAATTTACTTGAGTTTTTTTTTTGTCATTTAATTTTTAAAAAATAATTTCTTCACATTTTTAATTAAACATTTTCCTGCATAAGAAATATTTTGGTTGACACCTCCTTTATTTTGCTTTCAAACCAGATACTAAACACATTTGTGTTGAACAGCGATTCTGCCTAATGCCATCTCCCCCTTCCGCTGCCACACCCAGGTCACATGGTTCTTGGGGAGGGAGCAAGTTGCATCTGCGTCAGCATGAGCCTGTTCCGGGGACAGTTAATTAGGCCGAGAGAGGTGCAGGCACATGCCGGGCGCTGCCTCTCTGAGACCGGCAGGATCGTGTGGAGCGCTGGCTCTTCTATGTTGCTGGAGTCTTAGGAGCAAGGATCAGCCGTAGAAATGGAATCAGAGAAAAACTAGGCTTCTGATTTTAAATTAGGTGAACTCTTGAAACAAAGTATGAGATGTACTATGTCTAAGAGGTCAGCCCAACAGGAAGTTCAACTCAGAAGTGCCAGCAACACCCGTGGAGCACACAGCAGCAGCCGGGTGTGGAACGGGCACAGGGCGGTTATCTGTGGGCAGACTGCAGGAGTGCGAGGGTGGCGGGGGTGGTGCCGCAGCTGTGAGTCAGTCTGACCCACCGCAGGGCGGGGGACTAAATGACGCGGGCACGATTAGACTAGGACTGATTTACTTTTGAGGACTCTGGTGTTCCCCAGGTAACTCTGTCTACTTAGTTCCTTCTATGCATTCACCCTGTTTTCTTCTGTGTCTTCTTCTGCTTCTTGCCCTCCACACATCCCGATCTCTCCTTCCGCGCTCCATTCCACTCTCCGTTCTGTCATGCTGTATCCTGGTAATATTGGCCTCCCTGTTTCCACAGTGGGGAAGCTGCCAGGACCTTGGAGAAGCAGCTTCGTCCTCCTTCGTCTCACTCCTGTGCTTTATCGCAGGATGCTTAGCAAACAGCTCTGAACCAACTGTGCCATCAGGCGGCTCCACAAATGGTGCGTGATGTGAGGATGGCCTTCGTGACCTGAAGGAGCAGATTAAGCATGCCTCCTCGAGCCCACGCGCCAGCCTGTACTGTCAGCCATCTGTCTGCACCCGGGAAGAGGGTGCGATTTTCTGGTCCTGCCTCAGGCCTGTAGCTCAGCCTTGGGGGGAGGCTGCTGTGACACTCGATGGGCCATCTGTAATTAATGCGTCACTCATGGTGGCACAAGGGAAGGGAGACACGAATGGCCCTTTTTGTTGAGATAGACATTCAGCCGCTAATTCAAACAGCCTTCGAGCACTTATTATGCACAGATTACTGCCTTGGACTGGAGCCTCAGAGTTGAGCAGATGATCCTCACCTTAAGGAGCACAACTGTGAGCGGAGACAGGAGTTGTTAGCAAGGGCAGTGCCGCATGGTGGGCATGACAAAGAAGATGTTCATGAAAGGCTCTGGCAGTAGGTTCGAGGTAGGCACGTTTGGAGAAAACGCATTTGCGTGCATTCGACAGGTAAAACTGCATGACAAGCTTTCACAAACTGATGAGCAATATACTACCGTTCAACAGACAAATGGAAACGGGCACACATAAAGATCGCCCAAGTGCCAATAATGTATATTTATTAAAAACAAGATTCCTTTTCACCCTTCAAAAATAGGCAAAAACTAAAAATGAGATGGAACTCTCAGAGCTGATGCAATGTTGGAAGAATTGTGTATTCTTATGTATCACTGGTGGAAATGTGAATTGTCAGTCTTTTCTGTACTATAATCATGCCATACTTATTCTACTTTAAAATACATATCTTGTCTTGATTTGTCCTATTTTTGGCAGTCTGTCCTATACAAGGAAAATTATTTGTTGAGGCAGTAAAATAAAACAACTTAAATAAGCATTGCTCTTCCATATTATGGACCATTAAGTAGCTAATAAAAAGAATAATTTAATTCTTGACTGTTTCCCTGAAATGATATTCATTACATGTTATTAAAGATCAAGGCAAGTTGCATAGGGATGTATGTAGCATAATTTTGTTTTGGTTAAAAATAAAGACAGTCTCTCCTTACTATTTGTAAATGTTCAAATGGGTATGGAGAAAATGGGTATGGAGAAAGAATGAAAAGATGTACTCCAGGCTGTTAACACTGGTAACTTTTGTGGAAAAGAAGGTGGGAAAAGGAGAAAAGGTGAAAGAGACTATTTTTCCTTTATACATTTTTTGTTTTATTAAAAAATTGATTTTGCTAAAAGGTAGACTCTTGAAGAGGGGGATGAAAGGAGGTAGGGGGAGGGTAAGGAGATAAAGGGATTGAAAGCGATTAAGATATATTGTATTTATGTACCAATCCTTCAAAAGGAGCATCACTACTCTGTATTACAAACATGCATTAATGAAAAAAACAAGCTGGATGTGGAGGTGTACACCTGTGATCCTAGCACTGTGGGAGACTGATGCCGGGGGATTCCAAGTGTGAGCCCAGCCCAGGCAACTTAGCGATTTAGTGACACTCTGTCTCAGAATAAAAAAAGAAAAGAAAAGGAAAATAAAGAAAGGAAAAGAGAACGGGGGCTATAGCTCAGTGCCAAGGCTCTGAGTTCAATTCCTAATACTGCAGGAGCAAACGAAAACAAACAGACAAACAGAAAACACAAAAATTCTCCAAAAAAACAAATTTCACCGAGCGAATTCACCAAAATTCATAACTGTCACCACCAAACCTCTGAGAAGTTACAGTAGATAGACTTTTCCCTGCTAGGTGCAACTAAAACTCCTGAACACTATAAACAAAACAAACATAACAAGACCCTGAAAGGTAGCAAAAAGAGGACAGATTGTCCAGGAACCAGGGATCAACACATGAGTTCAGTTGGTTTCCTTTTCACCTCATATATACCAGACTTGGAGCTGAAGAAACAGACAACTAGAAAGGTGAATGGGAGAAGAAAAAAGAAAGATCCAATAAAAGCTTGTGTATTCTGCCAAAAATTCAGAAAAAAGAGCCATGTATGAAAGGAGAAGAAAACTTGAAATAATAGCCACTTTACCACAGCCAAAAACTACAGAAAAATTTTGGCCTCTTTCCTATCTTTCCCACCCACACCTGCAAAAGGCTGATTGTGGGCCTAGACCTCTTGCTTTGTAAAAGTCTAGCAAGAGCCTCAGGTGCCAGTGGGGAGAGATCAGAGAAGACTAAGCTGGGAGCCAGCGTTATGTCTATGCCGGCTGGAAACAAGGTCTCCATGCCCATTTTGGAGTTCTTTGGAGACCTTTGTGGGAACCTGGACTTTCACCCACACCTGGAAGTAATAAGGTGCCTCTTCCTCTCTCCTTTGATGTTCTTTGTGCTTCCATGGCAAAATACTTGAGATCAGGTAATTTATAAATAACATAAATTTATTTTATCGTAGTTCTGGAGGCTGGCAAGTCTCATATCAAGGTTCTGGCAGGTTCATATCTGGTGAGGCTTGCATCCCTCAGAGGGGAGGAACAGTGTGTTCTCCATGGCAGAAGGAAGAAGAGCAAGCTAACTATATGCTTTGTGAAGTCTCTTTTATAACAGCCTCGAACACATTAACGAGCAAGGAACCCTCATGGCCTTGCCATCTCTTAAAATCTCTATCACTTATCATTGGTAACTCTTAAATGTTGGAGGTGACATATCCTAACCTTAGGTGGGGTGGTGTCAGAGAAGGACTAGTACAGTCATGATCTTTACCATTGCTTGGTAATGACAAAGCCACTCTCACCAGAATGTCAGTGGAGACCACATGGGAAACAGGAATTTCCACCCCCAATAGTCATTAGAAACTTCTACTAGGAGGTCAACAGTTATGGGGAGGGGGATGTGCATTTCTACCCCCACCTCTCCACCTGGCAAGAATGCCCTTTTACCTCTGGAGAGATATGAAAAATTTCAATTAAAACAGCGGATTTAAATAAGATTTGATGTTTCATAACAACACAAAAATATCTGCGTTTCAATTGAAAATGTCACTCATCATACCAAGGGCCAGCTAGGTCTCAATCAAAATGAAGAAGGCAGTAAGTTGATGCCAACACTGAGATGACAGAGATGTTATCCAACAAAGATTTTGAGGCAGTTAAAAGAGAAATGCTTCACGTTGATTATAAACATACTTGAACTAAATGAAAAAATTAGAAAACTAAGGCAAAGAAGCAGAAGACATTGAGAAGAAGCAAGTGGAAATAACAAAAATGACAATTATAACTGAAATATAAAGTTTAGTGAGTGGGCTGACCATAGAATGGAAAGAATAGAAGAAGAAACCAGTGAAAGAATAGATGACTACAATTGCCCAATCTAAAAAGGGATAAAATCAATAGAAATAAACAGAGCCTCAGGGATTTGTATAAGTATTGTTTAAAAATCTAACCATTATGTGAGAAGAGAAAGATGTTAGGGCTTAAAAAAAAGTACTTACAGAAGGAAATAAGGCCTGAGAGCATCCAAAGTTGGGAAAAGACATAGGGCCTACTAAAAAGATTCAATGCCATGACACAAAACTTCTCAAAAATAGAGACAAACATAAAAATCTTGAAAATGGCAAAAGAAAAATGAGATCTTACCCCTGGGGCAAAATGATTAGATGATAATGTATTTCTAATCAGAAATCCTGGAAGCCAGAAAGAGGTGGTCTGATTTTTTTAAAGTGTTGAAATAAAACAACTGACAATACAGAAGTTCTACTATACCTAGTGATAATATTTTTCAGAATGAAGAGGGCTCAGACATTCTCAGATGAGGGAAAAGTAAGAGAATTTGTCACTAGCAGACTTGATCTGATATAATGGCTAATGGGAGTTCTCTAAACAGAAAGGATGTGATAAAACAAAACAAAACAAAACCTTGAGAACACTGTAAGGGAGTAAATTACATGGTAAGCAAAAATATGGCAAATGGAATAGGCTTGTTTTCTTGAGTTTTTAAAAATCATGTTTGATGGATGAGGCAAAATTTTAATATTGTTGGATGTGTTTCTAAACATATGTAAAGAAATACCTAAGATAATCATATTATAAATGGGGGAGGGTAAAATAAAATAGAGGGAGATGAGTGATAGTGGGAAATTATGGTAACCACAAGAGCAACCACAAAAAATGTATACAGAGAGATATATACAAAAACTACACATAAATATAAATAAAAATTGAGTTTGCAAAAATTTCCTCATCAATGCATAGGAAGTCAGGAAAAAGAAAGAAGAAAGAAGAAAACTGAGAGAAGAGACCAAAAACACGAAATGAAATGGCAAAAGTAAGCCCTAACATATCAATAATTACATTAAATATATATTATCCAAATACATTAAAAGAGATTGATACAGTGGATTTAAAAACCAATTACATGTTGCAAAAAAACTCACTTCAAAAGTAACAATAAGAGCAAATTGAAAGTAAAAGACTAGAAAAAAGACATATCTTACAAATATTAATCAAAGGAAAGAAGTGGTTACATCAATACTAGGAAAAGTAAACTTCAGAGCAAAGAGCAAAGAGACAAGAAAGTGTCCTTATATAATGATAAAAGAGTTTATACATAAGAAGACAGCAACCTTAAATGAGTCATCATTAAACAGAACAGCTGTAAAATATGTGAGTAAAAATCCATTGAACTGAAAGGAGCAATACATTTACAATTGGTGTTGAGGTCTTTCTTCAACACCCCTCTCAACAATTGGGTGGACAACTAAAAAAAATCATCAAGTTAAGGAAAAACTCAACAACACCATCAACCACTAATCAACATCTCTAGAAAATTCCTAATATTACTGGAATACATTGCCTTTTGAGAACTCCTAGAACATACATATCCTAGGCCATAAAACAAGCCTTAACACATTTAAAACAATTAAAATAATTGTGTCCTGCAACTAAGAGGTAATCAAACTAAAAGCCTACATAATGTTGAAAATTTTAGCCAATGCAGTGAAGCAAGAAAAAAAATCAAAGGTTTATCATTTGGAGGGGAAGATATAAAATGGTCTCTATTTTCAGATGACATAATTGTATGCTTAGAAAATCTCAAGGCATCTCTACAACCTAACTCCTTGACTAATGAGTCAGCAAGATTGTAGGACACAAGACAAACATAAAAAGTCAAGTATAATTTCAAATATTAGCATTCAAAACATAGACCCTGAAATTAAAATTACAATACTATTTATTTAACTCCTACAATACAATTTAACAAAATAAATTCTATTATAGCAGACTTGTATGCTAAAAGTACACAATGCTGGTAAAAGAAAGTGAAGATTTAAATAAATATGGAGACATGTTTGTTGTTGGAAAGCCTCAGCATAGTAAAGACATCAGTTCTCCCTAAATTGATAGATTGGTAACAGTTTCTATAACAATTGTAGATATAGTCAAGATTATTCTAAAATGTGCATAGAAGGACAAAGGAACTAGAATATCTAAAATAGCATTGTGAAAAGATCGTTGTGAGAGGAATTCATTTGATTTGAAAATTTATTACCTAGCTACAGTAACCAAAACTGTATGATATTTGTCAAGTTAGAAAAGGAATTTAAAAAAAATTCCAATTTGCATATTAGGGACTCTACAGTACTCTATCATAGATATTTTATAAAATATAAAAATAAATATTTAGAAAATGAAATAAAGACATCTCGGCTTAAAAAATGTTAGTTCTGCAGATATTACATTACTTTGTTGGAATTTCTCTAAAAATATCTTAAGTGTGTACTCTCAGTCTTTACATTTCATTATGGATTATGGGTTGGCACTAGTTTCTGGAACTGCTTTGAGTAGCACTAATCTGAGCAAGTAGAATTTTTTGGACAGGCATGTGAAATATGCATTAATCTGAGTAGGTTAGGCTGGAGGTTCTCAATGTGCAGAACATTGATCCTAGAGGGACCCTTTAAGTGTCTGCAAGGCAAAAGCAATAATGACACTAGGTCTGTTTCCTAGTAAAACTGGCACTTGGCACAAATCAAAGCAGTGGTGACAAACTGCATTTTAGTCTTTGTATCTCTCATTACTACATACTTAAGTTAAAAAGAATGCCAGTTTCACATATAAATATCCTTGATGTAGCAGTAAAAAGTATTAATTTTAAAAAATCCCGAGCCTTGAGTATAAGTCATTTTATTATTCTGTGTGGTGAAATGTGATTTATACAGCACTTCTGCAATTGAGTTGTAAGACCATTGTTAATAAGATTTTTCAAAATGTGTGATGGTGCCACATTTTGTGTTTTGTTTATAGAAAATATGGTTATATTTAACAATCTAGTTGCTTTTTGGAAATATGGCATCATTTTAACTTTAAAGAATGAGGAACAAACTATGGTTATTTTAGACATGAGTCTTGAGGGAGGTTTTTTTTTTGAGAATGAATGGAAAAAGTCAGTTACTTTAAGAAAACAACTAGCAGTACTCGTTGCAGATGATAGAATTTCATCTTCCAGACAAAATTAGCATTTTGAAAAACTAGTATCTGCCACAGTGAGTTTAACAGTGTGCCAATTTTTGGAGACATTTCTGGTGAAATTGGAAATATTAATTACTGAGATTTTTAAATGTTGTGTAAATAAATGTGCCAAAATTTGGAAAATGTGCATAACTCAGTGAGTCAGTTTCCCAAATGACCAAAAAATTATTTTGCAAATTATCAAGGTAAAACATCCATCCAGCTATAAGATAAACCAATGTATTTTAATGCAACACAGTATGAAAAGCAGTGAGTTCCATTCATTGATGGGATTTAATATTTTATATTGCAAATAACCTTTAAGAAAATAAGCACTTGTCAAATTCTGGTATAATTTTAAAGAATATCCACAGTCATCTGAAAGCATTATTTTAACACTCTTCCCTTTTAGTTACACATCTATGTGTGGATGGATTTTTATTTACTTCAACCAAAACAACATATCATAACAAATTGTAGAAGCAATAAAGGAATCCAGCTCTTTTCTATTAAGTCATATGTGAAAAAGATTTGCAAAACTGTGCAAAACAATACCTTCTCACTAACAGTTTTAGGACATTTATTTTTATTTTCACAAATATGTGTATATATGTATATATATGAATGAATGACTTTCAGTGAGTTATTTTGAAGTGAACAAATATATAAATCTTTTTAAACTTTATGCTTTAATTTCTAATATGGTAAAATTTGCTAGCTGTAACACACACAGACTTTCTTTAAGATTGCAAAGTGATCTGGAAATCAAAGTCTGTGAGAACCGCTGGTCCGGGCTGCACTGCTGCCTACCAGGTGATGAATTGCAAATGGAAGCAGCAGGGTCCCTGAGTTTGAAAATTGCTGTCTAATCCAGTTGGATTGTTAGGTAAATGAGAAATATTCCTTCATTGTCTTAAGCCCCTGAAGTTTGGGGTTTGTTAGGTCCAAACCTGTGTTGAGGTCCCGCCTCACACAGATCTGTGTTTCAGTGACATCAATCTGGCACCAGTGTGAAGGTTTGAACTGGGATAGGCATTCAGAGTGAGGCTGGAAATGGAAGTGAATTCTCAAGTTTTTTCAGTGATTCAGTTCAGGATCTGTGCTCAGCTGCGGTAGAGGGGTACAGCAAGGAAAGAAGAGGTGGAGATGCTTCGAAGACAGAATTATCTGGAGGTAGCAATAAGAGAATGAGAAGTTTTAAGAGGTTGGATTTGGTCCCTGAGGAAATGATGAAGTAATTTACAACATCAGTAACTCAGTGTGTCTAGCAGAAGTTTTGCATGTCAAATGAAAAGAAAGTGATCAGTTCCATTTTGACCGTTTGAGTATGAGTTGCTTGTGGGTCAACCAGAGAAGAGAATAATAGTAACAAGTAATCATATGGCTCTTACTACATGCTGTGCATTATTTTAGACACAAAATGTACTAACTCATGTAATATGCAAAATGATCTTATGAAGAAGATATTATTATTCGTACTTCGTAGTCAAGGAAACAGACATGGGAGTGAAATGACTTATTCAGAGTTCAAGATTGGGCTGTAGAGTCCATGTTCTTAGTGGCTGTTTCATTCTGTTTCTTGATGCTCTATAGCCAGTTAATAGTCTGAGTCCAGGGACCAAAGAGAGTTCTGGGTTCTTCTACACATTAGATTTGTCTGTTTGTAGTTCCATCACAAAGTCACTTTTCTCCAAGCTGTCTGTGAGACCCTGGATAAATGAGTGGGCACACAACTCACGGGGGCATCACTCACATGGTATTCTATTTGAACAGTGCACTCTGGAGCTGCTTTGTTCAGGATCAAACTTGTTTCATCCATTAGTATGCATTGATGTCCCATTTTTCTGTGGACTGCTTTTTGAGTTGCTATGTCAATATTTGACATCACTTCTTGAGTTAACTTGATAATAACGAGAGCCTCATTTCTGCTTGTATTATCTTATCATCCAGGATTGGAATCTAACTTAAGCTGATTAAAAAAAAACAACAAAAACCAGTGTTTTGGCCTTACCCTTCCTATTCAGTGCTACTGGCTTACTGGCTTGTGGAGTATGTAGGTGTGACTCAGTATCTGGGAGGTGTGGGGTTAAGGGAGGGAAAGAAGGTTCTCAGGTTCCATGGGAAGCTTCTGCAGGTAGCTTGGAGGAAGGATCACTGATGGACATGTGCCTGCAGTTTAGAGGGCCTTATATGAGAAGTAAAAAGAATGTCCCCAATAGTTTAGTGTGACTTCAGGTTCCCTCCAACCCCATCCAGACAGACAGCAAGGATGAAACCCACAAAAGGTTTATTTCAGGATGCACTCCTGGGTCCTTGATTTATAGCCTAATTCAACTGAAGACAGTCAGCTCAATCAAAGTAAGTATGTAATGGACAGATGTGAAATACCAGGGCATCTCACTGAAACAAAAGCTTTATTCTTTCTGATTCAGACCCATATATATAGCATATTTCTTATGTTCTAGGGCCTTTTTTTTTTAACAATTTGTTTGAAGTGATTATTTGTATTTCAGATATTACTTGTGGAGTGTAAGACCTTTAGCATAACAGGCTAATGTTGTTATTTGAAATTTAAATAAAATTGGTGTTAGCCTTGTAAACATGAGTCCCAGGAGGAAAGGGATGGCATCCTTTATTTATGGATGTGTGGGCACCTAGCAGAAAATTTATAACAGTGACTTAGAGGCTGGGCTTGCAGATACCCAATGTGTAACTGAAAGCTAGATTGAGCTGGCATCTCTGCCTTTATTTTATATCTGTCTTCTTGATCACCTTAAAAGTTTGGGTCAGGTACCTGCTTAGTTCTGCACATAGGTATGTTAATCTCTTAAGGAGGATCTGTCTAACTGCTAACTACTAACTGTCTAACTACTGGTAAACTAATACAAGGTTTATTACCCTTAAATTTACTAACCTATCTTGTCCCCCTTCCACACTAAGGATGCCAAGATAACAGAACTAAGTTGTGGCCAAGATTTTCAGGGACATTCAATTGCCAGCTTTTACAGCACCCTCTTGCAGACCTCCTGGTGCAGTGTTTAGAAGTGTCCACTTATTGCCCTAAATCTGAAGTCACTTTGAATTCCAGGAGCAAGAGAGCCTTGCAGAACAGGTTACCCCATGATGAGGTTGCCACACCCCCCAACGCCAAGTTGGAGTAATACTCCATGAGGGGAATGGAGACTGCCTCCAACAGCCTCTGTCATCTCATGGGAAGGGGATTGTCCCCTCAAGCCATAAGGCCTTCTCCAAAGCAACCAGACTACTGCTTGACCAGGTTTCCTTACCCTGGCAGCTACACAGACCCTAAGGCCGTCTCTCTGTTCCCTTTGAAGACAGATCTTGAACTTTTTATCTGTCCTTCTGTCCGTGGCCATGCTGATTAAAGTTCTTTTCCTGCCCTTTCACATCTGCTTGGCATTTTAA
>PVJO010011336.1:0-60227 GCA_004026905.1 Hystrix cristata | reverse complement strand
GATTGTACCTTTTAGAATAATGAAAATAAAGAGAGGAGCCACACAGACAAGAGGAAGCTCAGCAAGGACCACTGCGATCCAGGAGGGTTTCCCAAAGAGCTGACCACACAGAAGAGTGAAAGGAAAGATGGGCAGAAATGAAGAGGAATCCGAAAGGCTTTTGGTTTTGTTGGTTTTGTTTGTTGATTTCTCTGAAGACCAAAGAGCTCTATGCAGGTGGGTTTCTTGAGGTTTTTTTGATTTAACTTGGTAAGGAAAGGACAGGTCATTAAAGGAAACCACAGAACTGGGGTAGAAAAAGGAAGAAGGGTGATGAGGAAGAGAAGAAGGGGGACCTGGCTACAGGTGGAAGTCCCACCCAGGAGCTGGCCGGTCTTAGATGCTCCACCTCTGTGTCAGTGGGTCACTTCTTCACGACTCCTCCAGCAAGCATTTGTGACCCGCTCCTCTGAGCTGGGACCCGTGTTCTGGTCAGAGAAAGGACAAGGGCCTGGTGTCCTTGAGCTCAGGTTCTAGCACAAGCAGACAGACAGGTGAACAAGCTCGAACAGAGCAACTCTGGCCCAAGAGGAGTGACGCAGATCAAGGATGAAATCGTGTGATGGCGCCTGCCTGGTCTCGGACAGAAAGAGGCTACTTGTCAGGACAACCTGGCCCCCAGAGCAGGTGACTCTGGCATCGCAATGACATGAACTTCTGGAGGAAGACAAAGAAACAGCAGGCTGCGCTCAAGAGCAGAGAGGCGGCCGGGTGGCTGCTGGTGGGCTGAGCTAAGAGAGGTAGGAAGTGATGGCGAGCCCACAGGCAGATGGCTCCTGCGACCCGGGGCTGGGATGTGGTTCCAAACGTGACGTTGTGACAGCCTGACGCATGAGAGAAACAGGTGATGGCTCAGGTTTTCACAGGCCCTGAGTGGAGAGCGCACTGTGGCAGGGGAAGGGGAGACGCACAAAACAGGAGGCAACAGAAGCAGTCTAAGCAAGGAACGGGGCAGGGAGAGGCTAGGAACAGGGTGATGACCACAGAGCCCAAAACACTGGTGTCCCAAGGCCAGAAGTAGCACCCAGCAGGTACCAGGTTCTCTGCAAAGTTCTGGGAGGGGTTGAGTGAGTGTGCAAGCAAACCATCACCACCAGTTTCACAATCTCCACCGTCCCTTCCATACTCTCCAGGGCTGGTACCTGCCCCACAGGTCACGCAACAGACAGATTAACCTACAGCCTCACAGAGAAGGAAAACTGGCAACACACTTCACTCCCTGCTCACTCAGCACATTAAGGGCTAGCAAGAAGTACAAGGGAGCAAATCTGGCCACCCGTCCGCAGAAGCCAGTGAGGCCCGACGGGTGCCCCTCACACACCCCAACGGCCCGAAGGCTCGTGCGCTCCCTGCAGGCTCCAACTCGTGAGCTGACTGCAAGGCTCGAGGCTCGAGTCTTGGCACCGAGAACACCAGGGTAGCTTCAACCTTGTAGACACTGTACATCACTCAGTTGACTATATTTTAATCTTCACTATGGCTGCCGGGAAGCTCAGAGTCAAAATTATAGTCCATTTTCAGTAAATGACCAGGACCTTTCATCATGCATCTTCTATACTCATCTTATGCTTACTAATCCTCTTTTTCCCTTTATCTCTCATTTCACTGAGTATGTCTGAAGGCTTTTCAAATCTGTTTTGATCAAGACAAACATAAATATATGACTATATCAAAAGATACCATACATGTTAACAGGTTCAAAGTTCAACTTGTACTTTGATTTTCTTCACTGACTCCTCTTTTCTCTATTCATCCTACTTGTCCAGTCAAAACTCAGAATTTCCTCCTTGACATAGTCACCTAAGGCAAAAGCATGATTTCCAAGTAATAAAAGGAAAAATGTTACCTGGGTTATTCAACCGAAGAAATAATATACAATGGGTCACAGGGGGATACCGGACTGACTTCCAGGCAGGTAGCAAGGGTGTGGGGGCGCAACGCCCCAGGTTCATTGCATGTGGTGAGGGGGTGCAAGGGTGGTGGAGGGAGTGTGAGAAGGTCAAGGTGGAAGGGGACAGGACTCGGGAAGGGACCTCAAGGATAGTCGCTATGCAAAGCTTCAACAAAGGTTAGTCTAGGTGAACAGTGATGAATAACCCATCCCTCTACTTGGCCCAACATCCAGCTGTTGCTGGATACAGCTCTGAACAGAAAGAACTGTATGTGCAAAGTTCCTGGTTGGGGGCTACAAAAAGCTAGAAGAAAAAGCTGGAAAATATTTGAACTTCATGGCCTCTGCTTCTTCTGGCCCCAGTTATCAAAGGGACTGATGAGTTTTCTCATTATTTTAATTAAAAATTGTAGGCCACAGGAACAAATCTGCATCCCTCATGTTAATTTTCATATTGCACAGATTATGGTACTCTTAGTTGGTACATGCATTTCTTCCTTTCCAGAGTGTACAGTGTGCCTATTATCTGGAGGTTGTAAACTTGTAACTGGAAAGAAGAGTCGTTCTTCACGGCACCCTGTGGTTTAAGACCCTGGGAGTCTATTGGAGCGTGTGGTCCCTTTTGCATGGGAGTTTTGGAACCCTGACCCACTATTTCTCAGATGCTGGAACGAAGCTATAGTTAGTGAATTCATGTGTGAAAATGTGAAATCAACATAGAAATTTCTTAGGACTCAAGGGTCTGGCTGCAATACATTATACGTGTGAGCTTTTTCTTTTTTTGATACTGAATGAAGGGAACATCCTCAAAGCACTTTCTGCAAGTCAGTGATGTCAAACCACAGGAGTTTAGGCCCACTGCTGTGCATGTCAAAGGTTTTTTCCAAATGAAGAAAAAAATCCAGGGTGTGTTATTGCCTCAATATAAACACTGAATTTCCGGTGGGAGAATTTGACAGGTATTTTGTTTATGTCATCACATATACATATGAAAGTATAAATGTGCGGCTGAAATTAAGTCTTTCCCTCCCTCACCGTTGGGACTCCATCTTTTTGAATGACTCTGTCATGAACCAAGAGGTGCTCTAAGTGGACTTCTTGTATTTCCCAAACATCAGTCTTCAAATCATCTTGCTGACCACTTACTGCCCTGCCTCAACTCCCCCTCTGCTTTCCCGGGCTTTTTCTACTTCACACTCCCCCTCTTCTTCCCAGAGGAGGACTCGCGCCACTTGCAACCCCAAGTCCACACTTAACTCACTTGGGCCTTCACCTATGTGAGCAGATGGCTTCTTTCTTCCATTGGAAATTTGAAGCAAACAATCAAAACCAGCTGCTGAGATGTTTGCTCTGAGGATTAAATGAGATGAGAGGCAAAGTCTCGCCAGAAGAAACATCCACATACTCATGACCATGATACCAGTCTCTGATTCTCCTCTCTTGACTTAAACAACATGCAAAAGGATCAGGTGTGGCTTCTCAGTGTTTCCTTCCACGCTTCTCTGCTGGTTAGTTCCCACTCACCTTCCTCTCCCAGCGACCTCTCCTCAGGGAAGACCTCACCTACCAACCCTTAGTTTAATCTTTTCTCCTGCACCCTGCTCACAATTGTATTTTCACATTCAGGTCAGCCTTTCCCATAAGACTCAACATGGAGGGCAGCAAGGATCAGGCCTCAACCTCAGCACTGCCTCTCATCTCTAGCCCTTCACAGAGTACCTAACATACTACCGGGCAGACACCAAACACTCAGCAAGTATCTGGTGAAGCAATGAGTGAACCAAAAAACCTATACTCAGCCAGGATATCCAGCCTCCTTTTCCTAGTAAATGTGGTTTGTCAATCACAGTTTCTATTTTGTGGCAATTTTTTTTTCGGTACTGAGGATTGAACCCATGGTCTTCACCCTGAGCTACAGCCTCGGTTCTTCTTACCTTTTATTCTGAGCCAAGATATAAGTTGCCCAGGTGGGGCTCAGATTTGTGATCCTCCTGCCTCAGCCTCCCAGAACGCTGAGATTACAGGCATGCAACACTGCCACCGCCAGTTATTGCCACTTTCTTGAGAGCACACTTTAGCTACAACCTTGTCTTCTGGCCTTCCTCTCTGGTACTCCCTGCTGGTATGCATAAACTCTTATAAGAAGGTGTGAGGACCAACCATAGCCTTATGGGACATGAAAACATTTCATGTCAAAATAAAAGCCAGGCCTGTTCACCCTGTGACATTATGCAGAGCAGCCACCATCCTGCTTGAAAAAACCTGACACACCAAGTTAGTAAAATCACTTTCCATAGTATTTTCCATCTAATAAGTAATTTCAGACATCATTGGTTCTCCCAATCAATGGTTATTTCTGTAATAGATGAAAGAAACCAAAAAACAACAACAACAACAACAAAAAGAAACACAAGCCAAGGGCAAGAATCTTGCGAGATAACATCCCAGCCCCCTCTCGCCCATCTTGAACATTTTTCCTGCTGGGAATGGTCACAGTTACTGAGCTCGGCAAGGCTTTGGCTCAACTAACACTTCTGTTTTAGTTACTTTTCTCTCGTTGTTGGGACAGAATACTCGACACCCAAAGTTAGGGGAAGAAAGGTTTATTAGCTCACAGTCTGCAGAGGTTTCAGTCTATAGTCCGCTGGTCCGAGGCGGCGGGGGCATGCAGACCGGCAGCCGGCCGGCCGCAAAGTAAAGTGAGGAAAATGCAAGGAATGTATGCAAATAAGCAATGCAAACAAGCAGCTAGTTAAGCTTCTTCCTGTATCTTTATCTAGGCTACCTGCCCCCAGGGCGGCCCGCACTCCCGCCCCCAATCTCAGTCTCACATCCTTGATCCCAGCAGAACAATGCCAAACCGATCAATGGATCAATTTAGTAATCACACACTCTAGATCCAACTATCTCTTACCACATGAGGCTTTGGGGGGACATCTAGACACAAACCATAACAACTTCCCAAGCCCAGCTTGGGAGACACTCGGGGAAGCCGATGGTCAGCTACCCACTCCCCACGCCAGCCCCTGCCCCAGCCACAGAAGCTTCAGCACCAGCTCTCTCTCGAGCATCTGCCAGGGCCGGTGGTACAGCTCAGCAGCTGAGTGCTTGCCTAGCAGATGGAAGGCCCCGAGTCCCACCCTCAGCACTGCGAAAACCAAAGTCAGGTGCCAAGCCCAACAACGAGCTAAATCTGAGGTCCCTAGATTGAATCTGGAGGTCCATGAACCAGCATCTCAAAAAGTAACATCTTTATATTCGCTCATCTTTATTTAAAATCTGTCACTTCCTTCAATTATGAATGTCAGCAGCAAACCTCATGGATGTTAGCAGTTGCAATGATTTGGTCACAACAAGGAATCATGGGTCATTTTAATCTCATTATAGTTTATCATAAATAACCACCAACAGACTCTTAATACAGTAACTTGCAGATCATGCTGTTTAATGCATTAACACAAAGCAGACATGTCCCATGTCATGAAAAAAAGTTCTAATGTTTTGATCACTACATTCCTGTATAGTTGACTTTCTTTGGAATTCAGTGAATTTTGTTTTATGAGTTTTAAAACATTATTCTGTGTTGTCATTTGTGTCTAGATGTCCCCCCACAGCCTCATGCTGTCATAGGTGGGGCATTTTCAGAGGTGGCCAGATCTAGAGTGTGTGATTACGAAGTAGTCCACTGATTGGTTTGGCACCGTTCTGCTGGGATCAAGGATGTGATGCCGGCATTAAGGGCGCTAGGATTAAGGGTGGGAGTGCCAAAGAGTGGGTAGCTTGGATAAGATATAAGGGACAGAAAGAGGCCTGTCCATCCCTTGTTTGCTTTGCTACCTTCCACCCACCACGTTCCTCCTCTGCGATGCCCATCTCCCATGCCGTCCTGCCTTGGACCCGCCTACTATAGACTGAAACCTTTACTGAAACTGTGAGCCACGTAAACCTTTCCTCCTTTAACTTTGGGTGTCAGGTATGTTGTCTCAGCAACAAGAAAAGTAACTAAGACATTCTGAGACAGGGATTGCAGGTTTCACCAAACCTCCACAGAGGCCCACAGCACCGAAAGGTTAATGAATCCCCACCACAGAGTCACCAAAACCTGACCTCTCACAGCTGCCTTCTGCCTCTCCCCTCCCATCCCCTCGGGCTGAACCTTTCACTCCTCAGTTCTGCCAGAAGTTTAAAAGTAAACTCACAGACGACAAGATGATTTCTGTGTAAGGCATAAACTGGTCACAAAAGCACCAGGACATGGTTGCAGAATGGTTTTTGAAAGGTTAAAAAAAAAATTGTTTTTGCCTTGTATAGAAAGCTCCATCGTTTCAAGTGCCTCTTGCAACCACTATCCTATAATGTATTTCCAACTTGCAGGTGTAGAAATGGCCTCATTATCCTCACAAAGGTCCTTCAGAAAGTCCATTTCAAAGCAAGCATCCCTGCAAGTCAGCCCGCGGTCTGAAAGCACTATGAATACGCATGGCCTGAGAAAGCGACAGCAAGCTAGATTCCAGGGCCAGGTCTTCAAGGTGGAAACCAGGAGAAGCACAGGCCGGCGGATTTCTCAGGGTACATTTCTAAAATCTGCAGAATGACAGTGGTCAGAAGTCCAAGAAGAAAAATTTCCCTGTCATCCTGAAAGAGACAAAGTTCCTAAGCAGGTGAACATGAGTAAAGTTCATGAAACCTTTCCCAGTTCACAGTGCCGGTATCTACGCAGGCTGCAGCAAAGGACAGGCAATGAGGAAGCAATATGATCAACATGAATGGGGTCCTAGAGTAGCTTCTCCCCGAAGCAGGGCCTGAGACGAGGACTTAAGACAAAAGGCAAGATTGTGGTCCCTGATGTGAGCAACGGCAGCTGGATTCTACCAGGGTCTGCCAAAAAGTAGAGAGAATGAGTCCCAAAATTGCCCATCAAAGGAAGGAAACAAGGCCTCTATTCACCAGCGACTCACTGCCAAAAGTTAACGAAAGGTAACTTCCAGACTGCTTCTGCTAGTCCACCATGGTGAGATGGTGGAGCGAGGCTTGGTGGACTGCTAGGCTAGGGACAGACAACCAGCTGCCCGGGGTACATCTGAATCTACTCGGAACTGGCCTTTGCAGCTGGCTAAAGTTGGCGAAGGCAGAGGATTGGGATATGAGATACCAGAGGTGTCTGCTGTCCACAGGGGAAAGGTGGAAGGTAGGCTTTCTTCTTTTAGAGGAACTTCCCCTGTACTCAGTTCTAAAACCCACTCGCTCACCAAAGGCCCCACCTATGTGCTAGGCACCAGGACACTCCAACGCACAGGCCAGGCAAAGTCTGCCTTCACAGACCCTGTCTTGGTGAAAAATGAGTACTTTAGACATTGATTTGAGGAAGGAGGAGGAAGAGGTGAGGAAGGAAGAGGAGGGGGAGGAGAAGAGAAAGAGGGAAGAAGGTGGGATGGGCAGAGAAGGTAATCTGGCAGCGGCAGTCGGGACTTGCGTGGAGCTGGAGTCCACATGACGAGGAGGAGATGTCCTGGGACACATGGAGGAAGAGCACAAAGCAGAGGGAACAGTGCGTCCAAAGGCCCGAGGACCAGAGCTCAGTAGCAAGTGCCACCACCCACCAGGTGGGCAGAAAGCCAGCGCGGTTAGAACCGGGAGCTCTGAGCAGTCAGGAGTAAACATTCTGCAGAAATTGTTTTTAGGCAGCACTGAGTTCTGTACCAGATACAGGGTGCTCCCGTCCACCAGGCTTTCAAGCGAACCCAAGTTTTTGTTTCCGTGCTTTTTCTTGCTAAGTGATTATTCACAAATCCCTGAACCTGGGGTTTCATAGTATCCCCCGGGCCTCAACCAAATCAGAAATCCCAAACTGCCTGCAGTCCCAGGACATTCTGGAAAGGAAAAGGCAAAAGTAAACAATAAGGCAATTTCGCACCACGGAAGAGAAGCCACAGGGGGATTGTGGGACTACGTGATATGATGTAATGTTTTACGTACACAGCAGGGTAGATGTGGAAGCAGAACCCGGACTGGAAACTCCTCCCAGAAACAAGTGCATCCCTGTGTCTGCCTTAGGTCTTGGGCCACGATACACTCATTGGCAGAACAGAAAACCAGATACTGATTCCACCTGTCCCCCCCGGGCATTATTACAGTTGAGGGTCTTACTAGCCGACTCTTTTACTTCCATTATTTGGGGTCTTTAAGCCATGAGGGACTCAGTACCCAAATAATAGCTGCTGTTAGAGTGCTTTTATTTAACTATATACCAAACACTATGTTGAAAACTAAAGGAATACGGGGGCTGGGGATTTAGCTCAGTGGTAGACTGATCGCCTAGTAAGTGCAAGGCCCCGAGTTCAATCTCCAGCACCCCTCAAAAAAAAAACTTACTGAATATATTAACTCATCTGAATCTTACAACAGCCTTCTGAGACAGGAACTTCCTTAGAGAAAGTGCAAACACAGAGAGGTTAGCAATTTGGGAAGAGTTATAGAACTGCTAAGTAGGGACAGTGAGATTTGAACCTGTGAGGGTCCAACTCCAGAGTCCTTCTCTTAACCACAATCTGCGGGGCTCCGTTAAATCAGCGCTGACCAGGGCGCTTGCTAACTTTCCCTGGGACAGTGCTTTGAAAGTCCTGAAAGCCTGCCTGGAAGGAGGACGCTGTGTTTTGTCCAGCACTCGCTGCCATCTAAAATCCAGCTTCCAAAGTACATTACACCCAGCTTAAAAGGGTTTCAACACAGTGGCTGCAGCCACGAGGTGGGGGGAAAACAAGAGAGAGAAGGTTTAGCGAAACTGATCCTGCACTAAGTCCCAAAGCAGCCAAAGAAATTAATGCTCTTTGTCCAAAGGGAAGGCAGAGGCAAAGATATGTGCCCACTGTCATCCCCAACATAATAGCTTTCTATCTAGCCGACTTCTTAGAGTCATCTGCTTCAGACAATGCCTTGGTCCTGAAATGAAAAATCTTCCAGCTCCAGAGATGAGTGTCAGGAAGGCAAAAGGCCGGAATGAGCTGAGCCCAGCAGAAAATGAGAAGAACGACAAAGAGGCTATTTCTGTTATGCTCAGAGCAAGGAAAACAACCAGGAGACAAGGGGTCTCCCACCGGAGAGGGCGATGTGGTGCTGACCAGTGACAGGATGTCAAATTACTCGACCTCCAGTCCACACCTGTGTTCTACCAAGGACAAGATGCTTTCCATAAAGGGGAGAAGGGACACCATGCCAAGGAGACTGAGCTCCAAAATGGGTGCTACCAGAGTAAGAGCACTTGCCTCCCTAAATAAGTCCGCGGCTCCTGGCCCAGTGGATCAAACCCTTGGCTCCTCCTGGCCTGAAATCTGAGGCAGCCAGCAACTCAGCAACTAAAGAATCCTGCAGAACAGGAAATGTGGCAGCAAATGGAAAGAAATGAAAGTATAGGTTCGGCCAATCCTGCGTCAGTAAACATCAAGCCAATCCCAGACAAAGGCCTGAAATGCATTATTAACATTGCTCAGTACAGCGATGATTCCTTGAAATCAGTGTGGATTCACTAAGAGTAGTTCGTACCAGGCACTGTTCATCCCCTTTTTCCACACTCAGTAGAGTTAGTGAGATCGAGAGACCGCTGCAGTTACAAAATCTAGAACTCAGCCAGGCATGGTGGTGGACACCTGTAATTCGGCACTCTGGGAGGCTGAGGCAGGAAGATTGCAAACTCTAGTCCACCTGGGCAACTCAGTGACTTAGCAAGACCCTGTCTCAAAATTTTTAAAAAAAAATTTTTTTTTAAGGTGCGGCTGGGGATGTAGCTCAGGGCAAAGGTCCTGAGTCTAATCCCCAGAACTGGGGTTTAAAAAAAAAAAGAAACTCAGCCAGGAATTTTGACTAAGTTTTTCACAAAATTCCCACACAAAAATATAAGGAAATATAGAGTAGATATGAAGTAAGTAAGCTAAATAACCCATAAAAAGTTTTCCTTTTAAAGTTCTGTTTAGTCGTGTCTGCTGATACACGGTCACTAGCAAGTAACACTGACTGTATTCATAGCCGGCCCTGTTGTCACCTGATCAGTAACCCAGGCACCAATATCACCATCATTCCACACCAATGTGGGAGTGGCCTGAAGGTATGAAGGAAAACCACCATTCTGAAAGGTCAGAAGCAAAACTGAAAAAATAAATCCAACAAGGTAAAGCTGGCAAAAAGAAATTTTCAAGAGGCAAATGCAAAATATGAAGCTTGGCCCCAAAAACATAAGAGTCAAGGACAGAATGGAAGAAACGCTGCTCTCCACACAGAAAAGACTACACATAAACCTCATGACTTTAAGGAGTAAATAATAAAATACAGCTGTTAAAGCCATCGCTTTGCTCTTCTGTTTCCTTAATAAAGAGTATGCAGCCGCATCTTGGTATTCACAGGGAATTGGTCCCAAGATCTCTGCCCCACAGGTACTAAAATCCACAGATGTTTAAGTCCCTTACAGAAAATAGCATACTATCTGAATGTAAGCAATACCAAGTTCTTATGGTTGTACAGTCATGGCTACTTCAACATCGTAAATTGATTCAAAACATTCACCTCTCAAGGTCATCTTGACTTCGAGGAAGAGCAGAAGTCTTATAGTGCCAGATGCAGAGAATAAGGTGGATGAGGACACATCATGAGGTCTTTATGAGTCTGCCTTTCTGCTGGATGGCATGCGGCAGCTGCACTCGTCGTATTTTTGATCACACCTCATAAAGATGAAGAGGGTTTCCAGAACTGCTTTGGAAAGTGGCAACAATGACGGGATAAATGTTTCAAAGTGAGAGAAGGTGTTTGAGGGGAATTAACAGCAATATCTTTTTTCTTTATAGATTTTTATTAAAATTTATCCAAAACTACACAAACTTACAGGCCATTACACAAAGTTACAGACCACGATACATTGTGCGTTTTGCTTATGACAGCAAGCAATGTAAACAACCATATAGATGCAGCAGTAAGTCACAACTACATAAAGTTACTATAGTACCTCATGTACTTGTCACTGTTTTAAATTTGGGTTGTTAGGTTCTTGTTTTTAAGATATGAGTATTCCTCTGGATTCCCATTCCCCTCCCCCTTTGCCCTCTTCTTGTTCCCTTGGACCCTTTTCCTATTAGCTTATATCTAACACTTTATCTTTTCATATCCATTGTTTACCCTTTTCTTTTGCAATGTATCTTTTGCTATAATATTTCTTTTAAACATTCGCCATATACAGTGTCTGGATCACATCTCATATAGGGAATAACAAGAACATCTGTGCATGTTCAGTACAGGCATAATCTTTTTTCCAACTATTTCTAACCTACAGTTGACTGAAGCTGTGAATGAAGATGCTGCATGCAGAGAGGGTCAACCTCACCTCAGAACTAGAGAAGGGACTGCATCAGACCAGGAGGAAAGACACAGTATTATTCATTTGCATTTAAGAGTGACACCCACAAGGCAGGTTTCGTTCAGTACGCACAGCCAGGAGGACCCAGGAATTCCAGCCTGGCCGTTTGAGAGCACTTCCCATCACCATGAAAGTGCCCCTCACCCCAACACTGTGACTAGTAAGACTGAGAAGAGAAGGTCAAGCTTTGCTTAATTCTGATTAACTTACAGGTAAGTAGCTGCTGTGTCTCTTGACTACCATATCTAGCCACACAGCTCCGGATGTTCAATGGACCGAAAGTGGAAGTAACCAGGGGAGTAGGCAAACTGGGACACAAAAGATTCAGGGGGACAAAAGGACAACAGTATCCAACATCCAGAGTACTGTGCTGGGGAAGAGGGATCCTGGGCAGAATTAGGACTCAGAGAAATTACACGAAGATCTAGCCCATGGCCTGTAGAAATAACTGTCCAGTCAACATGACGGTGTCAGCTCCACGAAGGCAGGAGACCTGCGGCCACCACACTCATTGCTCAGCCCCTGGCACAGCACAGGCCCTCAGTACATACATCTACTACACGAAAAATGGGCCAATCAACCTACAAATTGGGAAACTGCCAGGCAGAATACAAAGGCCTCAAAAGACAGTAAATGTTTCCACTCGCTAGGGACACTGAGGAAGATCCGTTCACCAGAAGGCACCACACTAAACGGCCTTTAAAGTCCTTCCAGATCTGCTAAAAGCTTCATATCTACCAACTGAGGGGACTGGATTCACATCCTGGCCCTCGCCATCTATGTGGCTGCATGGCTGATCTATTGCCATACTTCATATTAGACAAACTGAACAACTCCAAACACCACTCGTTTATCATTTCAGTTTCTATGAGTTAGAAGTCTGGCCAGGACTTATCTGGGTGCTCTGCTTAGGGCCTCATGAGGCTGCAATCCAGGTGCCAGCCGGGACTGGGGTCACATCCAGAGGAACAGCAAAGGTAGATCTTTCCACCCAGGTGGTCGTCGGCAACATTCACTGCTTCCTCCTTGCAGCTGCAGCCCTGAGAGCTCAGGGCTTCCTGCCGATCTCAGTTCGTAGGGTCACCTACAGTCCCTTGGCACAAGGACTTCCCCAGCATGCCCACCCACTCTCCAAGCCATCAGAGAGAATCTGTGGAGCAACGCAGTGAGCAAGGCAGAGGCTGTACGATGTCATACTCACAGAAGTGACATCCTACCACTTTTGCAGTATTTGATGGGTTAGAAGCAAGTCAGGTTACATCCATACTCAAGAAGGGGTTATAAAAATATGCGACACTCAGATGCGGCTATCTCAAGGCCTGCCCCAGGATCTGTGACAGAGACTACAAAAATTCACTTCACACACTTTAGCTCCTTGTCTATAAAAAGGAGGCCAGCGATAGCACAGCAGAATCACTGGAGGCACACCAAATGCGCAAACTAACTTTGGGATGCAACCAGGGTCAGGTTTGTCTGCACGATAGCATTTAAACCTCATAACAACAAATCCAGTAAAACAGGCTAAAGAGGTTTAAGATTAAAAAAAAAAGAGAGACAACCCTTAAAGCCAAAGAAACACTTAAGAATTCTCAAGCCATCACACATTCCACAGAACTTTCCTAGTTAGAAGCAGAATTCATTCAGCATTCATTTATTCAATAAATTTGAATGCCAGACTTCTGCACATAGACATTTCTTTTGTTCCTTCTTATGGACCAGCTCAGTGATTCTCAAAGTTTAGTGCTAAGGATTCTTCTGTAAGGTTACACACAAAAATATGTTAGGGGATTTTTTTCAGGAAATAATTCTGACTCTGGTATAGGCAATTTTTCTTTTATATACCTTGTTCAGTACCAAGTCCCGAGTATAATCAGATTCCACTGTGCCAACTCCATAATTTTGACATTTTTACTACAATACTGTAAAAGGAGGTAATGGGGGTGAGTATGATAAAAGTATGTTGTATAGACATATGAATTTACCAAAATAAAATCCATTAATCTATATAACCAATATGCCCTGGCTAAAAAAAGATGTAAAACAGAAGACAAATAAAACATTATAAAAAGTCTGACACTGCTGTTTGATAACTACCAATTCTTGCCTCCTATCAACATACTCAGCATGTAGAAAGATGTGATGATAGGTTTTTTACATGAAATACTAGTTCATTTTAATTTTGCATTCCCCCAAAGAGGATCAAACACCATCCTTCCCTTCTGTTGAATTTGCATTTCAGTAACTATAGCCCCAAAACAAGTTAAGGGTGCTGACCATGCTGAACAGCTTGCTGCAGAGAGCACAGACATTGCTATGTTGGAGAGGAAAGCAATTATGCCAAAGCAATCAATAAAATGAACCGTAACGATTAATCCTCCATAATCCATTTTTTCCTATAAAAGGCTACATTTGCAGATTTCTTAACAGCTTTCCCTCATGTATCAATCAACTTTTCATAAGATGAAACACCAAACATAATAAAGGTGCTGTCCAATTAGAATCAAATATTCTTTCTAAGAGATTCACACTCCCCGTGTATTTTGACTGACAAGGCAGAGGAATAGGGACATTATGTGTCCAACACTATGCTCAACAAAGCTCCTGGACTGGCTCACTAGCCCCTCTCACCTGTCATATGCAAAAGATATGACCAACTCAATGTCACAGATGGAGAAAAAGAAGTGTAAGAGAAGTTAAGCCCCCCACACACACACAGCCCAAGAATGTCTCTGTATTACAGGATCCCCACACAACCAATCATCTATATTTCAAAATTTTCTATGCACTGGACACCAATAGCTATTTTGTGATATTGTCCCACCTCAAATACTAGGGATAGAACCCAGAGCACTCTACCACTGATTTACATCCCCAGAACTATTGTTTTCTTTTTTTGAAACAAGATATCCCTAAATTGCCCAGGTTGGTCTCAAATTCATGATCCTCCTGCCTCAGCTTTGTGGGTAGCTAGGATTTAGGCACATGTCACCAAGCCTTGCCTTTTAAATAAACCAGACAATCAATAAACAGGGAAGATACTAAAATACAAGCTCATGTATAATTTTGCATTAGAAGGGGAGAAACAAGGAGGGAAGACTGCTGAATTCTCTCAATACACCGAAAGGAGTAAAACAGGAAGGGAGGCTGCCTCCAACCCTCACAGAGAGGGCACATGCCGGGCAGGCTGGGGTCGGGTGGGGAAGAGGGTGGCGCTGCCTCAGTTCAAAGCCCTTATTAGTGGTAATATGTTTCTCACCCATACTGTGGGCCCCAGGGCCCAGATCATCAGGCCAAGTGCCGTAAAATCATTTCAATTCTCCACACCTCATCTCCGAAGGCCTTGCTCCCCTCCTGTAAGCCCCCTCGGATCAATGTCTCATCCGCCACGTCTGAGAGAATCGCTGATCGTTCTCATTCATTCTTTGGGTGTAGGCTCACAGAATGTTTCCCCGCATCTTTATTTCACTTTTCACCTGACTCCATCCACTGTTCTTTGGGAGGAGTCATTATTTCCCCCACTGCCAGCCCACTCTCTCAAAACATTAAAAAGACGCCCACTATTACAGAGTATTACAGAGTTATTACTTTTCTCCACCTGCCAGGGCCCCTTTAATCATGAAACAATAGCAAAGATCCGAAATCCATGCCACTTTCCCAGTCCCATCGAATATGGGTCTTTTTATTTGCCTGTAGAACGGCACATCAAAAGAAAGTAGGCTGAGGGGGAGAGGAAAAGCCACAATTAAAAGGCTGCCTCAGCTCAAGAACACAACCAAAATGTGAGATGCTTGACTTAACTATCGGCCACTAATTAAATGCAAAGCAGTTAGTAGCACGAATGCGAGGTGGGATAAGGAACATTATATCACGTTTCCCTTTTTCTATAAATGGACCCCTGGGCCTCCCCCACCCCCATCCTGCTGGATTCCAGAAGCATTAGCCGAGCTGGGGGCAGTGTGCCCTTAATCAGCTCCTCCTCTGCATATGCCATGGCATGCAAAGGGAAACAATAACAGGTCCAGCTGAAATCCCACACGCTCAGGGTGTCGCTGGCTTCTTTAGGTGCTCCCAAACTTGTGGCTGTGCTTTAAGTCCCCAGAGATCAAGCTCAGTTTTCCTTCTGGGATAGCCTGAAAATTGGAAAGTGCTAAGAATACCCTCTCGGGGGCTTTAGAAAACCACTGGAGGATAACAAAGGGGAAGGGAGAAAACTTTGAATTGTCTGACATTGTCCTCTGGATTCGTGTTAAGCCACCTGTGGGTCCTGCTGTGGGACCGAGGTCTTTACCCACGTTCCAGAATGTCAGGAGAGGTGTGTGACTAAAGGCACTGGGGACAGGAACTGCCCCCAAGCAGTTACCTCAGCCAGCTCAGACCACTGGAGCTCAGCAGAGGTTATATAAGAACTCTAAGTGCTAGAAGAATTAACATGGGGAAACATCCAGCTATCATTCACTTAAACTTCACTAATTCCACATATATGTTATAGCAACAACCAAAATCAATAATAACAAATACAACGGCTGCTTCAATATAATGAAAACTTTCTGCACCAAACATGGTGCCTTGTGCTGCGCATGCATTCCCGATCTAATTCTCACCTGCTATTTTTTCATCTTATAGAAGACAGTTCCTAAAAGAGCTACATCATTTGCCAGGGTTGCACAGAGCGTTGGGACCGAAGCCGAGAGGCAAATCCTGACAAGAAGCTCCAGTCTACCCAGTTCTGCCTCCTTCCACACCTGGGAGCCAGGCAGGGTAGCAGAAGAAAGGCGGCCATCGGGGACCAGCAGAAAAGGGGCACCACCAGGTGGGTCAGGAAGAACCCAAGAAGGGGAAAGACTGCTGGGAGGAGCAGGGGAAAGGTGACCAATGGAACCATGAAGAGGTGAGCCTCCGAAGGTGGACTGTGTGGGTTCCAATTGCAGCTCGGGTGTACGCTGCTGGCAATTCAGTTTACACCACTGGTATCTCCCGGTTTGCCCTCCCTCTGGCATGCCGTCCTACAGAATGGTAATTACTCAGGAAAGTTATTTGTTACTAATCTGATCGATGTTTGCAAGACATTCTCAACTAGAGACAGAACAGGACAGAAAGACACAGACCAAAGAAATTCAAGCTCTACAGTAATGCCCTAGATGTGTGACCCTGGCAAGATGCCTCATTACTTTCTTTTTTGCTTTCCCCATCTGTAAAGCGAAGCTAATAATCCTACTCATGCCAAGTGAATGGGTTAATAGATCTCAAGGACTGGGAATAGTGCTTGGTCATGAACACTACAAAAGAGGCAACTATATTTTCTTTCTGTTTACTTATCATTTCTGGCAAGATGTTTCCCTGGCTCAAAAACAGTCTGAAAAAACAAAAAGATATGCAATAGAAATGCATACTTACACCTGCCAAAAACATGTATAAGATTGTTCACAGTAGCTTTATGCACAGTAGCCAAAACCTAGAAAAGACTCAAATATTTAACACTAGAATGGATAGGGAAAGAGTAGCATATTTGTGCCATGGAACACTCCACAAAGATCGGCTGTCACAGACAACAGGAGACACGGCACTGACCAAACACTTGAGGAAGAACATACACTGTGTGTCTCCATTAAGAGAAAACTATAAATGAGGAAAAATTAAGCTCTGCTGGTAAAGTAGGCTAGTAATCACCTGATAGGAATGAGTATGAGGAGGAAAGGGGACAAGGGACCCATCTGGGGGCTGGAAAGTCTGCCTCCTCCCCAAGTCGTGGACTTGTGGATATGACCATATGCAAAAATTTCCCAAGTCTGAATGGTTAAGACACAGGCAAACTTTATGAAGTGCTCCAGGAATGAATGGACCAAACCCGGCACACTGACTGGCTTTGAACACTTGTAAACTTAAAAATAACTTTTAAAGTTTGAAATAATTTGGGAAAAATCAAAATAACATTTATCAATAGATGAAAATGAAATGAAACGCAGATTTCCCTGTCCACGAATAAAATTTTGCTGGACTGTGGCCATGCTCATGCATTCAGATTGTTGTTGGCTCTTCTCCCCTCCAAGGGTGAGGTGACAAGTTCTAATAGACCACGTGGCCTGCAAAGCCTCAAATGTTGACTATCAGCCATTTACTGAACAAGTTTGCCAATGCAGCTCCATGACACATCGCAGCCCCAAGACACAACCTCGCTATTCTAATCCTTTCTCTGACAGACAATTCTCAAATAGCCACCAAGGATTAACTCCTTGGCTCCAAATTCTGATTCCATATGGCCCCACATATGTGTTCAGGCTCCAAAAACATGGGACAAGTGACAGCATGATGACCACTAGAACAAAGTCCCTATCGTGAGCAAACACTGTCAGTTAGTTTCTTATGAATTACTATCACACTGTAAAACTGCCCATTTTTTCTGGGATTTTTACTATGCCCTTAGGTTAGTGTTTGCTTACAAACCAAGGACAGTATATACTCCTTTGCATGTTTTTAAGCCATTAATGGATCTTTAAACATTTAGAGCCATTGTAGGAAATATACTGATAGAAAATAATTGGGGCACCAACTGGCTGATAAGAAAGTTTAACTCTCAAAATGGTGATGAAAGATGAATTTTCTCACCTTTGAACTTTCAATAGGCTTCCTCCAAATGGACTATCCTTCCTCCTAACTCCATTGTGGCTTCTTAGAATTAAGAAGTTTACCCGACCCACCACCTCATACAAAACAAGCACTTGAGACATCTAAGATAGAAGGAAAAAAATGTATAAGGGAAATTTCTCTCTCCATGCAATATTTACTGAATGGCCCAAAATATGCTGAATTTATCTGCTCATCTTTTTAGATTGTAAGTGACTATTTCTCTATCTGCAAAAGCAATAACTATTTTTGACAGACAAGTTCAAACTCTACCAGGGTAAATGTGTACTTTGGGAAATAGGGTAAATACCTTGCAACGGTGAGAAATTCCTTCCCGTGGAAAGCTGCTTAGAAAAGGTGCGAGATTCCTCCCGACTCCATCTAATGTTAATCATTTATGAAATACTGTGTCTCAGAGCTCAGCAATTGGAGTCATTTCGGGCAGTAAATATACATTTCCTGTCAAAATATATCAAATGGATAAGACTTCAATTTATTTGAGAATGAGTTGTAACTAACTTCAATATTGGCAATTTGGAGAATTCTCTGCTGGCTTTTAATGTTATCAGCAGTCTTCTTCACTTCTTGCCCCAAAGCACCAAATATCTCCATTTGACCCTCCTAAGAAATGGCTCCCAGTATCTGGCTCTGCAGTATCCATCCCTTCAATTCCATATATGCTGTGTAATTTCTGTTCCCATCACTCAGGTTTCACAGAACTAATGTCAGAACTACACATAACTTGAAAGAACATTCTGGATTTACAGATTATTGCCTATTATTAAAGGTAAGGTCCTAACCTCATTTATCACCATATTCTTCCTGTATCATTTCACTTAACTGCATGTAACAGTGGCCTAGAAAACACAAGCTTCTACACAAAGTACCTTGGTTTCTTACAAAAATTAGGTCCAGTAGTAGACAGGCACTACAGTGTCACAGAATCACATGGCCTTGACATGTTTCTTCTTTTCCCTTCTGCTTTCCTCCCATCTGCCTTTCAGGCTCAAGGTCACTTCACTGTCCAAAATGGCTACTGTGGCACCAACTATTACATCATAACCCAGGACTCAGAAAGGAGGAAGATCCAGAAAGAGCTGAAACCCCCGACTTTACAAGACTCCCCAGAAATACCACCCAACACTTCTACATATGTATTCCATGGCTACTCCAGTGGGAAAGAAGATGTAAAACACATTCCTGATTCTGGGCAGCACCTATGTGACTAGAAATTAGGATTCCATTACTAAGGAAGTGGTATGATGTATGTAGGCAACTAGGATCTCCCCCTTCACTCTCTACTGTGTATGTCCATTTGATACAGGTAGGTTATCCACAATTAAGTGATACGTGGATTTTGCAACAGGGTCCCCTTCGTCGCCACAGGAATACTTCGTCCCAGAAGGTTCCACTTTGATACCCCTGGAATCAGTGCTCACCACTAGCTGGATTTCTTCTCCCACAGGGGATGGGAGCATTCACATCTCACACTCCCTCACCGGGTGAATGACGTAAGAGACTGTTTCAGGGGTAAACAGTACCTCACCGGCACTTTCTACAAGGCTGCATCGTTCTATAATCTGAAGTTCAGGGATTTTGTTTGGTTTGGTTTTTCATCTCATAGGTTTGGGCGTCTCACCCAAACCCAGAATCACAGCCCCACCACCACCACATCAGCTCGGACAAAACTGAATACTCCCAGAAGCAGGGAATCTACGTAGGATCTGCTGTGTGTGGGGCAGCCCAAGGCCTGGATGCAACACTTATGAGTTTTCACTCTGAGGCACAGCCCATGGGAAAATCACTATAAGATGGCAGAAGGTAGCCTGGTTTCCGGCAGAGTCTCAGGACAATGTCACCATGCATAATCATCAACTGGAAACTCCCACTAACCGAGCCACTGCGGCTGAACAGGTAAGGGGCATGTACACTAGAGGTCTTCTCACATGAGGTAAGATTTAAGTGTGAATACACGAGAAGGAGCCAGGTAAGATAAAGAAACAAAAAAGAAACAAACGATTCACATTCCACATTTCCATATTTCTGGGAAATTAAGTATAAGCCACAAAAGAAGGAATAAGCGTGATGCATCATAGGAAATAAAAGATGCCCACTGTGGGAAGAGATTGTAGATGACACTACAGAGAAAATGAAGGTGCTGACAACATCGTCTTTTGACCCTACTTCTAATGCAATTTTTACTTTTCCAACAACCAAATGGATTTTCAGCGTGGTAACCTTATCTCTATCTTCTGTCTCCATCATCCCCACTCAATCTACGTCGAAAAGTGTCTTTGAAAAAAATAAAAAGAAGCTATGTTTTAATTGCAAGATATGCCTAATTTTAATATATATATAAGATTCCAGAATTACAAACTCAATTTGCTTTAAAAGCAAGTTTTCCAAAAACTTTAACTAGTGCTTTCAAATTACAACTCGATTTGTACATTTGTTTTAAATAACACGTACCTATAAATACATAGGGTCGTCTTTCCTGCATACCAAGAAAAACCTTTGAAGGATCTCTCTGCAAAAACAGAATTCCAAACCCTTGCCATAGTTTTCGCACAGAGTAGGCCCTCAAATTCGTGGGCTTCTTTGACCTGTAACTTCAAAGATCCATTACTCAATCAGAGTAGGAGAATTTTTTTTTAAATATCTTGGCATCCATCAACCAGTATTTTCAAGGGCAAGAAAACTGCAGCACCCAAGGAGCTGCCTGAGGTGCCTAAGGTTAATGGCTGTATTTACATAGCCATCAATTCACTGTGCAGAGCTCCATCCCAGTAGGGCTCAGCGCTCTGTAGCAGAGCAGACAGGATTCGCTCAATGAGGAGGGGCGATGCCTGACAAATCTTAACACCACCACTTTCTTTTTATTTGCTTATTCATTTCCCTATTTTCAGTTGAAAAATTTTTGTTATGGTTTAAATCTAAAAGGTCCCCCAAAAGGGTCATGTGTTTGGAAGGTGATTGGATCGTGGGGGTGCTATATTCACCCATGGACTCATCCACTGATGACTTCAATAGCTGAATTGCTGTTAGGAGGTGGGAAGCCTAGTTTGAGGCAGTTCAATGGGAGCATGACACAGAAGGCTGTATTCTCCTCCCAGCCTGCTCCCTTCCTTTTTCTCTCCCCCTCCCTCCACTCTCTTTCTGGGTCTCTCTGTCTCTCTGTCCCTCTGTCCCTCTGCCTGCCTGCCTGCCTCTCCCTCACCATTGCATGTGCGTGTGTGCATATGTGTGTGTGTGTGTGTTTGTGTGTGTACTGGCCACCATGGGTTGAGCCACATTCCTCCACCACTTCTGCCTTGGAGCCAGCCAACCATTGACTGAACCCACTGGAAACTATGAGCCAAATAAACCTTTCCTCCTTTAGGTTGTGGGTACTGGATGTACTTTATCCTGATGACAGGATATACTCTTGGACCCCTTTACTGAGCAACACAGACTATATACTCTCATCTCTCTGTGAGGGATTTTGTAAAATATTGTAAGACTATAGTAAAATATAACGGCTATACTTCCTATAAGGGTGAAAACCTTCCATATATACTGTCCAGTATGGCACCTGCTACACACATACATGGCTATTTAAACTTCACGATAAATTCATTAGAATTAAATGAAATTTTAAATTCAGTTCCTTAGAACAGCTACACATCCAGAGTTGAAAAGTACAACATGGCTTTGTGGCCACTATAGTGGATAGCGGGGTTTTCCAGACATTTTCACCACTGCAGAAAAGTCTACTAGAATTTACAACATTGTAGTGGATAGATGTTATCTACTATATCCAGGGCCTGAGCTGTTCTAGAGTTCATATATCTTAACTCCACGTGAACATGAAGAGACATTCTACAGTCCCCACATTTCTCTGGATGCCTTTCCAAGCTACTTGACGTGCTATAAAACACACTCTCTGACATGGCAATTCTATTTCCAGCCCAGACAAACAGCAGCACAGGGGTAGAAACAGTCATACAATTATGAGAGGGCTTTAAAGAATAAACACTATGTCTCAGTTAATGTCATATATGACTCTGTTCATAAATGGTCTTGTAATACTTTCTGCAACAGAAAAAAATGGGGGAAATCTGAACGTACATCTATAAATGATGGCTAACTAAAATGCTGTGCATTGGTAGGAGACTATCATACAGTAGCTAAAGCAATGGAAAGTCATGTATATGTCAATATAGACAGATCTCAAAAACTACTGTGAATAAAAAACACATGTTGAAGAATCAGATAATAGTCTGATATCTTTTGAGTGAAAAATTGGACACATTAAGACTATATTTAAAAGTACACTTAATTTAGGTAACATAAATAGAAAAGTTGAATATATATTGATGTTAAAGTTAAACATCAAGCATTCTTCCCACTTTTTTTGATTAGTTAGCATTGACAAATCCACTTCGCACAGAGAAAACTACCAGGCCATCCACAGTGCATTGTCCCCCATGTTTGGCTTTGCGACATAAAGTATATTAAATAGCTTCCATATTTTTAGAGGACGTAAGCCAAACTCTTCATTGTACTTAGGAAGGGAGGCATAAAAAAGGTGTTGCGGGGATAGTCGAAGCAATCTTTACTTTTACTTATTCTAATTTTACTTTTACTTTTTTATAGACTGTGCGTTATCAGCCAGGCTTCTACAAAGTCACGACGGCTCTTTATTATGGTTGGAGCATGACTGACCACAGCTCAAACCTCTACAACAGCACTGAGCAGCATCCCCAGCCAGCAGAGCACTCCATCCACACACACCACGCCCTCTGGAAATCAAGCAACATGGTTTTTTAAGTGGATATTTGCTCTTTAAAAAAATATATAAAACAGACAATTCTGTTGTTTGGCTGTTTCTGCTGTTCAGTCTTCCGTGGAAGCGCTCTCTGGCTGTGCCCTACTCTGCCACTCAACTTGGAAGCCTCATCTGCTTCCATCTGGGGTTGAGTGCTGCAGTGGAGGACACCGGACAAAAGGGCAGGCGGTCAGGGAAGAAAACAGAGCCACTTGACAGTGGGCCAGAGATGACCAGAGCGAGACTCTGCAGAAGGGACAACGGTGACGGATGGTCTTAAGGAAATGTTAGTACAAACCCAGCCACACGCAACAGGCCACTGCCTGCAAGAGGGGGCCACAGCTCCACAGACCAGCCGTGGGACAGACATGCGGTACTCTGTCCCAGCCTGGTCACTCAGCCTTCCTGCCAACACCCACATGTTTCTATAACTCGGATTACCTCTATAAAATCTCACAAAGCCCCAATTTTTAAAAAAGAGTTAAAGATTAAAAAAAGAAGAAAAAAAAACAGGCTTATTACATTTGTTTTCTTATTCAAGAAAGACATCAGTTTGGAAACTTTTTTTTTTTTAAGTACTGGGGATGGAGCCCAGCGTCTTCCCACTGAACTACATTCCCGGCCTTTTGCTGTTCACTGAAACAGGGACCCACTAAGTTGCCAAGTTGCCCGAGGTAGGTTCAAACTGGTGATCCTCCTGCCTCAGCCTCCCACAGTGCTGGGATTACAGGTGTGCACCACTGCCCCTCCTCTCACATTTTTAAATACAGCAAGACAAAATAAAACCCACTGAAAACTTTTCACTTAAGCAAATACAGAAGATTATTTATTCCTCCAAGTGGAATGAAAAAGCAACAGTCCAGGCATCTGTGCAAAAACTTCCCACATCCCCTCAGGTCCTATAACTCTATCTTCTACTCTATCTTCTGGTCCTGACTAGATCTTCAATTATTCCCAGAAAGGATGATATTTTAAAACTGCATCAGCTCTTAACATCTGCTGAGTCTTAACTATACAGGAACAAAAGCAAAATTCCTATATATCACCTGCCAATAAGATTATAATTTAAATCAGACTCAAAGGCATATGGGAATAGAAGCTGTGATTTTCCCTCATCAGTACAGATGCCAGCAAGAAAACAGAAGTCAGAAGTAAGCTGGTCCCTTCTATGTGCAGTAAACCTCCCTCCGCATGCACTTAAACTACTCTACAATTCTGATTTTAAAAGTCCTCAACTATAGAATGTATCTTATGCTCTAAAAGAAGCTGAAGGGCATTATCAAAATCAGTTTCTCATACACAGCACTGATCCAGCTCACATCCAATTTGTACTTTGGGTTCAGTAATTTGAATCAATCTTCAGAATCATGTTATTTAGACAAGCTGATCAGTGTTATACAAAATGAGAAACTCCTAGTCTAATCAAAACCACCTTGTTTTATGAAAATCTCCGTATTAAAATTTTTCACCCCTGAAATATGAACTGTCTGGAAAGAGTTTATGCAGAGTATGATTCCCTAAGGTGATGCAGAGTCAGTCCGCTGTGAAAGCCTGGTGGAAATGCAAACTCCCAGGCTCCGTCCCGGACAGACACACTGAACCTGAAACTCCTCAGGCAAGGTCTGGGAATCCGTGTTGGCAATCCCTCCCCTGAGCCGCACGCACTGGTCTAGGTGACGACATTAAGAACAGAAATGCTACTGGAACTTGGGGGCAACTGTACTAAAGATTGATAATACGAAATAGATTTTCAAAATTCCATCATTTGCAGAGAACCAAAAAATTTTGCAGTCAGCCTAAAACCCTATATTCATCTCCCCGCCTTCCTTCTTCCCTTCTAAGGAAACGAGGACAGTAATGCTCACCCACAGATGCAGTCAACTGCTCGTAAGTTCGTGTCTATTTATGCCACGGTTCAGAAACATTTGCACATCAAACCGGATTCTGCGTTTACACTTGGGAGCCTATGTCCTTTATAAATGTGGAGAGTAAATTCAGAATCAAAATGTCCCGAAGAAACAGAGTTTTCCAGGAATCTTTCCAGTCTTTTTTCTCAGGGTGACCTTAACTTTGAGACTTGAGGAATATTTTCCTTTCCTGATTAATACTTCTCAGGCTGATTAGCATGCTTTGTTCACGCAGATGTCAGAACAAGCCGGCTGCTGACCTCCCTGCTCTCCAGACCACTAGAACTTGCTGCACGGCACGGAGGTTCGCCAGCACAGCAGGTAGAGCTTCTGCATGTTCTCTGCTCCCTCAAGTCCCCCAAGAAAAAACGTGGGGCAATGCATTCTAAATACTGCCATTTGCCTCTTCAATCACACAGAAAGGTATACATACCTGATTCACAATTTCAGAGGACCCCCTTCCCAGATACAAACTTACTTCTGGGTCTTTAGAATCAAATCAGGACACTCTCAGACACCTACCTCTGCAAATGTTAATTTCAAGTGTATTTAAATGTCTGCGCATCTTGCTTTTCCCCATCACATCAAGCAGTGCTGCTTCCACAGCGTAATCATGATAATGAATAAACACGGGGTGCTTACAAAGGAATCAGGGACCAAAAAAACCGATCCACTGTTAATTCTATAAAGTGACAAAAACGTGCCTTCCTCTGCAATACCTCCATCCAGCTGTGTCTGTGGTGGAAAGGGGCCCTTGTCCTCTGCTATCTCTGCAAAGCAAGAGTGTAATCGCCAATCAGGTCCAATGGAAGGCTTATCTTGACTGCTTCCTCCATCTCTGTCAATCCACACCCCCTCCTACCCTCCATAAGAAGCAAAAATTGTCATGGCATTTACAAAAGCATGGGCTGTGCGGTGTTAACTGCCAGAGGATTCCATGCAGCACTAATATTAACAGCCTAAATAGCCACAGTGTATGTTGACTGACTTATTATTTGGATAAAACATCAATTTCACAATAAACATTTGGTCCACAGACAGACCAAATTTCAATCAAATTCCTCTATGTGGCAGGATGAGAACTTACAGTTTTTCCCTGGGATCAACACATTCGCTATTTATTTCCACACCCCAACCGCACCCGGGCCCTCCCTCCACATGAGGAGTTTGGTCAGCCTTTCTAGAAGTGAAAGACAGAATGATCTCCTAAATTTTGTCTCTGAGCCACACTGCCTGGGTCCCGATCTCAGCTCTGCCACAATCTACCTGTGTGGAATCACCCCTCGTTTTCCTCAAGTACAGAAGGGAGATGATGATTGCGTCTGTCTTGTAGGACCTTGGGGGAGGGTTAGATGAGGTAGTACATAAATATGATTAGTATAAAATGGTCCACCCGGCTGGGGATTTAGCTCAGTGGTTAAAATGCTTGCCTTGCAAGCACAAGGACCCAAGTTTGATCCCCAGCACCAAAAAAAAAGGAAAAATGGTCCACCCACTATGGGAAAGAGCACTGTGGTCCCAGAAAAAATTAAACACAGAAACTCGAGTTCTGAGTATATACCCAAAGAATCGAAAACAAAGACTCAGAGAATGGCATACATATTCACAGCGGCATGACTAGCAACACCAACTATCTATTAATAGTAGAATGTGGTATACACATATACAACGGCGTTGAAAAGAAATTCTGACACATGCTACAACACAGATGAACTCTGAATACATTATGCTAAGCAAAATATGACAGTCACATAAAGCACCAATACTGACTCCACGTACGTGAGATACTGAGAGTAGGGAAATTCAGAGGTGGGAAACAGAATGATGGGTACCAGGAGAGGAGAGGAGGAAGGAATGGGGAGTCAGAGCATAAGGGATACAGCTGCAGTTAAGTGACAGGAAAAGAGTTGTGTGTGTGGATATACAGGACAGCAGCCCAGCAGTGTGAAGGTATTTAACGGTACTGAAATGTATATGTAAGAATGGTGAAAATGGTAAATTTTGTTATTGTACCAAAACTTTTTTGTACTTTATCAAAACTAAAAAATAACTAGTGCGCACCACGCAATATCCTTATTCGACAAATATGAGCTACTGTTGCTACCATAATTTTTGAAAGCTTACTAAGGCAAATAGGTAACAAATACCGACGAACATCCTCTAACCTAAAAATGGCAAGTACTCAAAGAGAACGGACACGAAAGACACATTTGCTGTGTATGGTGTAACGCTACCTAAATGCCTCCTTGCACTGCGATCCCTGCCATCCCCGTCCCTGTTCGCAGTTACTCCTGGGACTGCTGGGGAATGTTTAAACGTTTACAGCGAGTTTCCTAAATCTCCTCCACTGCACATCCACGCTTGAGTCTTGAGGTGGGGGGAGTGCAGCACACAGGAAGATGAGATCAGTGCCAAGGGACAGACTCACAGCCCTCCTCCTGCGTGCTCAATGCAGCTGCACACTCACGGGCAGACCCGCGGCCTGCAGAGAGCGAGACAGAACACCAACGAGACGTGCAGCTTTCATGCTGAGAGGACTGGGCCATCGCAATCAATTTTATGGCTCTTCTGATTTGTGTGTCCAAGGATACCTGTGTGTGCGTGTGCATGTGCATACATGTGGGTGTGGGAGAGAGAAAAGAGAAGAAATTAATCTAAAAACATAGATGAAGAAAACTGAATCTCGGATCTGAGGCCGGGTTGCATAATCGGTTCTGAAAGCAGAGAAAAGGTAACAGATGTTTACACTACAATCTGGCGGCTACTGGCAGAGCTGCCAAATGATTTAAAGAGTACCAAAGATTACGCCCTTGTCATTTGTTGCCCTTACTGATATATGCAGAAAATATGCACCCCAATAATTTTTTTCTTGGATGACTGTCATTGAACACCCCACTGTACAAAGTACACTTTTCTGACATTTTTTTCTGATGGGAATTGAATCCACACTTCAAACATGCAGGGCATACTAAGTACATCCTCTGACCTTATTTAAAGATCTTAATCTAGACAGGTATTAATTAAAGAAAAAAGAATTGAAAAATTTATTCTGACACCAACACATGAAACTTGTGTTTGCCAACAGGAATGTGATGCATTACAAAGAAATTCTCAAAATCCCTTTTAACTTCTGGGTATTTTACACTGGCATTATGATGAATTCTTGAATAACATACAGTTACAAAAAAGAATGGCCTAGAGCTCTCTCCACTGATGCCTCACTCTTCCTCAGAGGACTCCAGAGCATGTCTTAGCGCCATCTGGTCATCTGCATCATGGTCCCACTGCGTAGAAGGGCTCCCTGGTCAAGCTGGCCACAGGACGCTGGCCTCTTCCTTCCCTAGCCACGCTTGGTCAAAGTCCTTCCAGTGGGCCTTTGCTGGATCGACAGAGGAGGATAAAGATTATCTGATGGATGACCACTTTTATTCTAAATGATTAGGTCTAAATATCTACATGTGGATAAAAGCAGAGGGAGGGAAATGGAAACAGATTTATCAAAATAGGAAGAGAAAATGTCTCTGGGTAGTAGAATTAGATGGGCTTTTTACTTTCCTAATCGTCTATAGTATTTGGATTTTATGGCCTAAGTATACATCATCTTTATAAATTAAGAAAAGAAATGATCAAAACAGAAGGTAGAACGATGAAAAGAATCTTGGACTGTGCAGTAAAAGTCCTGGGTTTGCTGCTAAAAATAAAAAATTGGGGACACTGGAAAAGCCGTTTCGATACTCTGGGCCTAACAAGACACACCATCACATTATTTCTCAGCCACATTTTGACCCAAGTGATTCTTTGCTGTGGGAGCTGACCCAAGCATCACGGGATGTTTAGCACATCCCTGGCCTCTACCCACTACAGATGCCTCCCCCATCTCATCCTCCCTAAGCTGCAGACATTGCCAAGTATCTTCTGGGGAGCAAAAATACCCCCAGTTGAGAAACACTGCCTTCAACAGTCTTGAAGCTTGCTCCTTGCTAGAAACTTCCTTTGATTAGTTTTAGACACTGCAAAACTGAGGCTGATGCTCAATGGCTCACAGGTAGTATGGTGTACAAAGGGCTTATTAATATCATGATTCAACAGGGAAAATGACAGGAAAATGAATAACACGAAACAAAACCCTGAATCTTCAGAAAGAACTTTAGGACATGTGGCACAGATGTGAAGCTATGAGAGACCAAGCCAACACAACAATCATTAAAAAACTAATAATAAAAATCACTACGCTTTTGACAGTTCCACCTTTCATTAAGATAGCTGAAACGCTCCAGAAGTGTTCAATTGCGTGATAGCTTTAAATGAATTTACAGCGCTAAGAAAACATATTTTTATTTAACAAAAAAAGCTACCGTTTTCTCTTTATTTCATAAAGAATACAAGGATATATTCATATTTTTCTAAACAGGATATTTTATTCTTCTAACAATACTACAATTTGTTTCAATAAAAAGAAACAAATTATCTGTGTCTTCATTATCTTTTTAGAGCGTCTTCTTCATATTTGTCATTTTATTAACAAAAACTCCTTAATAGGTGATTCTACCACACTTCTGAATTAAAATTATTTATGCTTATGCTAATAACTTGCTACTAGAAGACCCCAACATCTTTTGAATTAAAAAGAGTGACTAAAAAAGATTCAGTGTTATTTTAAATTTACGGCTCTTTGAAAGTCAGTAGTTCATCCGTGTAGAGAAAGCCTATTAACCCGAATGTTTCACGAACATCCATACCCTACATCTGCCCCGCACCAGTCTTCCACTAATGTTGAATAATTATCAGTATTTGCAACCACGCCAGAAAGTAGTTTTATTCCGAATTTTCAGTATTGGTTATTACAGCAACAGGCACAAAGAATGAAGGAGGAGAGTACCACACAGTAAATTAACAACCTGAGTTCTCTTTCACAAGTGTCCCTCAAATCAATCCCTGAAACTGCTTCGATATCATTTTAACTCCCATGTCTTTCCATGTGTTCAAAGATCCCCACGGAGTCACCTGACCCAGTCTCTTCCACTGCCAGCCCCCCGCAGCCTCTCCTCTGCAGCTGCAGGTCCCGAGGCAGCCACGAGAGAGCGCTCAAGGGAGCTGGCGTGCACAGCCAAAACCGCGGAGCCCTCCGGGTGGGTCAACCCCAGGACGTCGTCCACCGCCTCCGCCTTTGCTGCGCAAGACGCCACGTGGCCCTGGTCTGCGAATTCTGCTCAGAGAGGTTCCCTGCAAAGCTTTCCCGGAAAGGGCACTGCACTGAAAATTCAGACTCCGGGATTCTAATCCCACTTTTTTTGTTTCCCCCAGTACTGGGTGAGACTAAATCCAGGGTCTTCCCACTGAGCTACATCTCCGCCCCTTTTTTTAACGGTTCTATTTTGAGACAAGGTCTCATTAAGTCACCAGGGAGTCCAGGCCGGGCTTGAACTTGCAATCCTCCAGTGTCTAGCCTCCCAGAGTGCTAGGATACAGGCATTTTTTTTATACCACAGTAGATTCAAGTCACAATACCTCCCACCCCGATCTCCTGGAAAGGGAAACTCTGAGATACTTCACAGATTTAAAATTCTTCGAGTCGTCTAGTCTTTCCTTAAATCAGAGTACATAATTAAGTTTACGTTAAGAGCTAGTAAGTGGGTGCCCTTTGGACTCACTTTATGGAACAAAATGGATTGAACTCAAATGGCAACAGTCAAACTGGAAGTTATTTTTTTCAACAAACATCAAATAGATGAGGAGGCAAAGTCAGTGCCATCTTAGGAGAGGTGGGGATGTCAGAGATCACCAAATGAGCAGGCCACAACTCCACAGGATGGCTTGAACCTGCATCTGTAAGTCAGAACTGCCTGGACTGCCGGCATGGGTTTGATAAAACATTTCTAAGCAAATAATTACAACATGGTTGATGAGGCCAAGTCACTTCCCACGCCCTCTATGGACACGGTTCCTGCCCGCCACCCTCAACCCTGAATCTTCCTAAAGGAAGATAAATTACGCCACAGGATCTCCCAATCGGTTACGATTGTCTTCAGGACTGAAAGTCATCTTGCTAATCCTGGCTGATTTATAGCTAACAGCTGACAAAACAAACGCACGTATACAAATTAATTCATCACCTACATGTTCCATCTATCTCGAGGACCCCCCCAAAAAAGCCTAAGGCTAGTCCATTTACTATGATGACTTCTTCACATATCTGTAAAGAAATAGCGCCAGACTCGGGGTGAAAATCTCCCAAAGAGGAAGAAAGGATAAGAGAGAAACTACACTTATGTAAATTCTAAAGAGATCTATAAAACTGCAATCTTAGAATTTTATTATTAAGCTAAGCTTCTTACTACAGAAATCCCCAAAACTCTCCAACTGGGTAGCTAATTGAGTTACAAAGTGCCAAAAAGCCTTCCCTCTCTCCCTCATCCATCACACTCCATATAGAGTCCCTTGCTCAGTATGATACTGTGACTTCTGTCAGTGAATGTTCAACTCAGAGGATTGGCTGGTGATGATGTCATACCCGTGGGTCGCTCCCCAGTGAATGCAGTTTTAATATCATATGCATCCACACATTTACATAACAAAGTATTATATCAAGTATAACAACAAATGAGTGGTGCAGATAAAAGCAGCTATTAGGGAAAGGCTATGTGCCACTGAAAAGTAGGTGGAGGGACAAAAGGAAGGATCGTTTTCTTCTTCTCTTTTTAACTAAATAGAACTAGGTCATCAAACAATACATATCTAAAAAGATCAGAAAATGAATATTGAAATTCAGGTGACCTAGAACAATCTAGTGTTGGAAATATGAGAAAGGTGGCCTACAATGAAGAAAATGCAATACAATTAATTATAGGTAGTTTTGGTGGGTGGGGAGAATAAAGCCATTCAAAAACAGGTGCACTGGCAACCTCTGCTTTTCTGAGAAGGGCTACTTTCTTATCTGTAGCAGGGAAAACTAGCCAACTCAAGCCATGACTTAAAGCCTTATAATAAATTTTAAAGCACTAAAAGGTAGTTAGATGGTACTGAGAGAAGATAGCAAGAACAATGAGAATAACTCAGGTAGAAGACCTTAAAATACAGCTTTCGGCTCTAAGAATACTGACCTACGAAGAAAGCTTTCTGCATAAATAAGGGTTGTTAACTCACGTGATCATTTGGGGAGAACAAAAGTCATCATTAGTCACAATGTTTCTGAAAACTGCTCTCACACGGCCTTATTAAGGTCTATATTTCCAATCCAAAGGAAATGATGGGCTGGCACACTTATTTATGACCATAAACTTAGCAGAAACGCTTCTCGCCATAAAAGCCACAGTGAGCTGTTGAAGAATTCTCATTCATTCTCAAATGACCGAGTGGAAACCAGTAACTGTACTGCCAAACGGATGTTCTAAACAATTTCAGCCTTTTTAAAAATCCAAGCCCTGCTAGAAAGCTTAGCCATTAGTATGTAAGTTTAGGGTCTCAATCTGCAGGTGGGAGCCTCCGGTTGTTGCGAATAATTTCCTGAACCAAAGGTAGTGGAGAAAGAACCGGACGATGGTTTGGAAGGCGACCATCCCCACACACCGGATCGCCTGTCACATCACATCCCACCTCCTTGTCTTGGAGGGAAAGCCATTGAAAAGTTAAAAACAAAGAGTAGAGGGATACGGACGCCCCCTCAATAGGGAGTCCTTAAATCCCTATGGAAGAGAGGGGCAACACGCAAAGGTCTCCAGCCAAATCTGTGCATAAGCATATTGCTGAGACGTTGCTGCACAGCTTGGCTAAGGTTCTCAAAGCGGTCTGTGAAGCCCCCAAACGATTGATGACTCTGATGTAAGAGGGAAAAGCACAGTGCCCCTGCCTCTAGCCTGGGCTGCCTTCCCAAGTGCGGAATATCAAGCTTCCCGTTTCCAGTCCTCCCATGGCCGAGCCCTTAAGACTCAGTTTGAAGATACCTTCCCTTCCAAGAGGACTACCAGAGCAAATGAGGGAAGGAAAGAGCGGCTAAGATAAGAGACGCCGCCTGGGAAAGGCATATGCGGGATGCCTCGCGCGGGAAGAGGTGGAACTTCAGGCCCGCTCCGGTCTACCGCTGCGTGGGGATTGGGCGCTCCGCACTGAAAGCACGTCCCAGGCGCTCACCGCGCTCTTCCTGCAAGACCCGGCGACCGAGTGGCTCAGGTGGGGGTCTGACCTGCTTGTTCTTGCTAGCTCCTGTATGGATCATGGCTCAGCTCGAAGGGAAAAAGCCCCAAGGCCAGCTTGTCCACAACGAGCGCGCAGGGAGAGTCCGCCCGCGTCTCCACGCAGCAGCCCATCAAGTGGCCACCCCAGCACGGTGCAGCGCCCCAGGGGACCTGAATCCCGAAATCAGAAGCGGCTGCTGCCCCTCCCCAACCACATATCCTTACTTCGGAAAGCCGCTTCCAACTTCGGGGTGCAAGCCGACCACAGCATTGGAGCCACCCTGCTCCTCAAGACGCCGGCATGAGCGGGTTCGCTCCATGCCAAGTTGAACGGGTCCCAGCCCGAGAGGCAGCCGGCGCCCAAGGGACAGCGCACGAGCTCAGGGTCCAGAGCCACCCCAGTCCCATCATCCCGTCCCCTCCCCTCCCCCTCCAACCCTCCTTACTCGACTACAGCCGGTGGCCAAGCCGGACCTGCGCATCCAGGGCGAGGCGCCGATCGCACAGTGGAGCCGGAAGACGCTCAGCGCGCCGCACGCCCGCAGTCGCCCGGGGAATGGGCCATCGCCTCCGCCGCCGGGCCAAGAAAAAGAAAGTTCCTGCGTCTCCGCGGAGAGAAGCGCGGAGCGGCTGCGGGAGGAGCGGCGTCTGCAGACGGCCGCGCGCCCAGCTGTGCGCCCCGTCTGTCCGGGGGGCCCGCAGCGAGCAGCAGCCGGAGCCCCGCGAGCGCGCCGCCGGGAGGGGCCTGCTGGGCTCGGGCCGCGCTGATTGGCCTGGCCGGCCGCTGCCCGCGCCCCGCTAGCCCCGCAGTCCACGTGGGCCGGCGGCTCCGGCTGCGCCGCGCTCGCCCCCACCGCTCGGTCCGCTCGCCTCTCCCGAGCGCCTCGCAGCGGCCACCGCTGCGCAGGTGACGGGGAAAGGCACTGTTTTCCTGAATACCTGAGGGCCGCCTTGAGCACTGCATCGGAGACAGGAATTCAGGGTTCCACTCCAAACTGGAACCACTCCCTCGCACAAGACCCAGAGCAGGCTTCCTTAGCCACCCTGCGCCTGGTACGGGCCTAATTAATCCGACTTTGTGTGTAATTTGCTTGCATGGGAGAGAAGAGAACTCGGCACACGTCAATAACCAAATACATTTCTTCTTAAAAAAATGATCGTGCAACTAAGACTTCTTTGAGCCCCCCTCACCCCACCACTGAGCCATACAAAATCCTCCTCCCCGCTTCAGAAAGGGAAGGTAACACTAATAATTAGTGGCACCTAAGGATTCTATTTACAGAGATGACCTTATGTGATCTCTATTTTACAGATGAGAAAACCGAGGCACGGAGAGGTTCAATAACTTACCTAGGGCTGCAGAATTAACTAGGAGTAAAGCTTCTGTTTGAACGCAGGACGCATGGTGCCAGAATCCGTGTTGTTCAGTGTTCAAAGTGGGCCAGCAGATTGCATTGCCTGGAACCATGTTAGCATTTGAGACTTTCGGGCCTCACCCCAGAACCTGAATCTTCATTTACTCCAGATCTGGTTAGTATTTGCACAAGGCACTATACTCTCCGCAGTCGTTGGTTTGACTTGTAAACTTGAAATCCTATTACTCTGCTGACATAAAATCACATGCTGTCCTGCCCCAGGTTCATTGCCCTTCTCTGCGACTATTGCTTAAATTAACTTGTGGCACCCCTCCTGCCTCTGTCCCCCTGAGCCTTTGTGCTACACACACGTGCCACGTCATTATTTTACTGATTGTTAAACACTTTTGGTCTTTTACTCTTTTATTATCGAAATTGGGGCTTTGCAATCAAAGACAGTCCTGTTATCAAGTCATCACCAGCCTAAGAGGAATTCGAGCATCAGAGACGGTGCCTCCATCTCTGATGAGCTCTTGAAGACTGACCATTGAAACCCCGCGAAGGGCAAGAGGAGAGCTGAGCCAAACCTGAAACTAATGCCAGGAGATGGCAGACCGTTTGTCATTTACTTAACAGAATTCAAGGCCTACTCTGTATCAGGCACGGTGACGGGTGCTAGTGCTGACAGAAGTAAACACAACAGTAAAAATTCCTTCCAGTGGGGAGACCAACAATTAACATGGTAAGTAAATTAAGGAGGGTTGCAGAAGGTGGTGTTACAAGAAAAAAAAAGACCCCTTTTAGGTATTGTCCCGAAAGAGTAATAAACATCATACCACAGTAATGTATGCACACCCATGTTTATAGAGGCACAATTTATAATAGCTACATCTTGGAAACAGCCTATATGCCCACCAACAGATGAATGGATTAAGAAAACTTGGTATTTTTACAGATGAAGTACTTCTTTGCCATAAAGATGAACTTGAGGCATTTGTAGGAAAATGGATGTACCTCAAGACCATGATGTTAAGTAAATCAGGCACACAAGCTTGAACATCGCATGGTTTCCTTTATATGAAAAAGTTAATAGGAAAAAAAGGTAACTGTATTTTGAATATGTTTCTGCTGTCGGCTTCTAGTTTCACTCCAATACGGTGTGAGAGATCACTTTGCAGGATTTCTATTTCTCTGAATATGTTAAGTTCTTTATTGTTGCTATGAGCATGGTGTAGTTTGAATTTTTTAAAACGACAGAATAGGAAAACCTACCAACATAGAGAAAAGCTCAGTGGTCTCCTAGATTTAGAGGGGAGGGTCTGGGAGACGATAGCTAGTTGGTAGAGTGTTTTGTTTTAGAATAACAAAAATGATCTAAATTTGATTATGGTCATGGTCATACAACTTTGTCAGTGTGCTCAAATCTACTAAATCTTACACTTTAAGCTTGTAAATCATGTGACATGCAAATTTTAGTTCATTAAAGATGTTGTTTTAATTTTTAAAAAAGCAAAGACATTATGGCTTAAGGAACTCGAGTCAGCTGCAATTTGTGGATGAATTCAGAAAGCCCACGCTTCTTCCAAACCGGTGTTCCCAACCAAGATGAACGTTGAGGCAGGTGTGCCCTATACATTCACCGCATGTGCGATGACTTTGAAAATGAAGTGGTCGCAGATCTAGGAGGTGCCAGTGGAGTGCTCGGCACCGGAACTGCAATCTTATAAGCAGGTTTGTGCGCCGCATTTAACACAGACGAAAATGGACTGGATATAGTTAATAAGAATGTGGGAGAATTCAAGTTAGCAAAGGCTGGCGTGGTTCCCCATGATGTGTGCTCAGTAAATGTAATGAAAAGGAATAAGAAATTGTTTGGGCCAGGGATGTAGCTCAGCGGCACAGCACCTGCCTAGCAAGCACGAGGCCCTGAGTTCGATTCCTGTTACCAAAAAGAGAAATATGTTTAAAAATATAAAAACATTAAAAGCAAACATGTCGAAATTTTTTTTTAATGTGGAGAACAGGAGATGGGTACTGGGGAAGCTGTGGTTTTAATAACAGTGTCAGGCTAGTTCCCGCTGAGAAGGTAACATTTGATTGAAGACTGGGAAGAGGTGGGGGGCAAATCACTTAGAAGATCAAGTCTGTATTTATTGATTCCACTAGCATCAGTCTGTGCATATATGTGAGCCCTGGTTTTCTCATCTTCCAAGTTTCTCTGGACTGAAGTTTTCTCATCTTGGCAAAGAAAAATCATAAGCAACTTTATGTGACTCAGCCTAATACCTATTCTCCCATTCTGGACTTTCAGTATTGTTAGGGTTCAGCTGTGTCTCCCTAAACTTCGTATGTTGACGTCCTAACCCCCAGCTGCACAGAATGTGACCTTATTTGGAGCTTGGGTCTGAACAGAAGTAATCAATTTAAAATGAAGTCATTAGCATGGGCCCTAATCCAATATGATTGGGGAAATTTGGAGTCAGACATTCATACAGGTGGAACATGTGAACATCAAAGCACAGACCCTGTTGATGTGTCTTAAGCCACAGACTATCACGGACGGCCCACAAAACCGCTAAGAGAAGCGTGAAACAGATCCCCTCTCACGGCTCTCAGAAAGAACCAACCCTGCTGGCCACTTACTCTTGGGCTTCTTCCCTCCAGAACCCTCCATTGTTTAAGCCACCCAGCCTGCGGCGCTGCGTTCCAGCTGCCCTGCAAACTTATCAAGTATATTTGTAAGGTCAGATGAGATAGTTAGGAACATATCTGTGCATTTCCAATGACCTGATGTCCTTTGTGCAACAGCAAGAAGCCAGAGTGACCTGATGGTCACATTATTTATCCTCTTATATAAGAACCTGTGATGGTCACACCAACAGAGTTTTGCACACCTGTACACATAGACACACACACTCATAAAAGAGCCCTTGACATGCCTCTGTATTTGTAGGTAGTGGCACCATGTGACTCAGACGTTGTGTTTATTTTTTTCATTTAGGTAACATCCAGAACTCTACTGGGCATGTCCTGGTATTTAATCAATACACTGATGATTGTGCCTGTGAAGGAACATCCTGGCTCTTCTGGGTCTATTTATAAAGTCTTATTAGGCCAAGCTTCAGTTTTGCAGTGCTCATGTAGTTTGAGTGTAATTTTTCCTTCAGGAGGCTTAATAAGAACAATAGCTAACGTGAATTGGAGGCCTCTGTGTGACCTTCTATTCCAAATGCTTCACGTGAATTGTCACGTGCATAACCCTAGAGAGTGAATTCTCTTAATATCACCTCCATTCTGCAGATGAGAAAAGTGAGGCTCAAAACAAGTTAATAGGCTGGGGATTTAGCTCAGTGGTTAGAGTGCTTGCCTTGCAAGCACAAGGCCCTGAGTTCGATCCCCAGCACCAAAAAAAAAAAAAAAACAAGTTAATAACACACATGGTCCAAAACACTATTACATAACTAACTTATGCCTTGAACCAGTTTCTTTGGCGGCAGACTGCCGGGGTGGGTGGACAGAAACAAACAAAGCAAGCACAGAGAATGCAGAAGGCATTTGTCTATTCCTCTGCATTTGTCTTTGAAATTTTCAAAGTGCCATTTTCTTTATATTATTTACAGCAGCCGTCTAGCTTTCAGGATCACTTTTCTAGCTGGATCTCTGCTGTGCTTTCTCTTGCTTCAAACTGGGACCTGTGAGAACTTTGATAAATGAAACAACTGATATTTTTGTTTGTTTGTTTTCAGCCTCTCTGTTCTTCAGCATCCTCTAAAGAAATGTGAGTCAAGCTTCTTAGAGCTCAGCCTACTTTGACACACATCTCCATCTTGTACACTGACAGCTTCCCTTACTCAGATAGTAGGGAAGGAACAGCAACCCCCTTGTCAGATCAAGCGCTGTAAGCAGTATGCAGGGCCAGCTCTGGCCCTCTTTACACAGATACTAATAGATCCTCCTGCCTGAGAATGAACATCTAAAAACAGCTTCTGCTGCTCTTTGTGACTCACTTTCTATTCTCGTGGCTTCCCCACAGTCCTGGTCAGGGAGAAAGCCCCTGAACTTGCAATGGTAAAAAGATGTGAGGCTGCTCTTGTGGGATCCTGGATTCCCCTACTTTCCTCACGAAGTGGGTGGCCATTTCAGCCATTAAATGACTTCCTGCCCTGGATGGCTCGGTCAGACTTGTTTTAGACTTCGGGAACTCATACAAGGTGTCTGGCTGTTTGCTTTGGAAAGCTCAGGTGGGTTTTACTACCCTTCCCTTTGCTGACCACAACTGCTTCAATGTTTTATATCCTGGAAAAGAACAGCACTTCAGGGCAAATTAGCATAAGAGGGATTTATGAAACCACAGTGGGGGGTGCATTTTTAGAGATAACACAGTAACTGTTACATGGAGCGATACGAGCTAGGTTCCCAGCAGGAAGAGCCCCGGTAGGATCATCAAAGAAAGCATGCTCTTTTTGGTACCCTCGCTTCTTCCCATCCCTTCTATCCCAACAGCTCCCAAGGTGGTCACATAGCTCTCAGCTACACGAAGATGGGTGTTATCATTCATTCCTGTGTTCTTTCATTGATCCTTTTACTAATTCATTTAAAATGATCGCTTACCAAACAATATTTGTACGTCCAAGTTGTGGCAGCATGATTTGCAACAGCTGAAAGTGGAAACAACCAAGTTGTTTCAACAGACAAACTGACAAACAAAATGTGTTATATATGTTTTTGTATTTTTTCCACAATAGAATATTATCTGGTCTTAAAACAGAAGGAAATTTTGACGCTTTCTCCAATACAGATGAATCTTGAAGATATTTTGCTAAGTGAAATAAGTCAGTTACTAAAAACGATAAATATTGTATGATTCCACTTACATGAGGTGCTGAAAATAGCCAAATATATAGAAATAGAAGATGTTGTTGCTAGGGGTTAGGGTTAGGGGGAGAATGGGATGTTAGCACTTAACAAGGTAGAGTGTCTCCATATTATAAGACAAAAAGAGTTCAGGAGATGGACTGCACTATACAACAATGTGTTTTTTATGCCATTCAACTAAACACTTAAAAATGGCCAGGCATGGTGTAACATGCCTATAATCCCAGCATTCTGGTAGGCTGAAGCAAGAAGATTGTAGGTTCAAGCCCAACCTGGGAAATTAGTGACTTAATGTGGCCTGATATTAAAAAATAAGAAAAGAGATAGGATGTAGTTCAGTGCAAAGTTCATGGGTTCAAGCCCCAATACCTCCAAAATAAGAAAAAGACTGGTTTGTAAATTATATGTTAGATGGACTTTTACCACAACTAGTAATAAGTTTACAGTTTTGATTCAGTCTAAAATGTCAAGTTTTTAAACCCTAAAATATGAAATGTAATTCAATTTAAATTCAATCACAAATTATTAGACTTATACTAAATATATTTTGGTTTATAAAACCTGATTTGGTTTGTGTACTTGACATTGTACCAGTAACTTGATATGCATTGTGAAAGATATTCTTAATTTCAGATCTCAAAGTCCTTACAAACATATACCATACTGATCTGGATGGATTTCTTTATTTGGTTCGTATTTTCTTCCTCCAACAAATATTTATTGAGTGCCTACTATGTGCCAGATGCTCTGCCACTTGCAGGTATATATTGTGAACACAGTAAATCCAACCCCCATAGGACTGCCACTCTGTAAGGAAGAAATTGTTCACCTAACTTCTTTCCTCCACCAAAGTCACTGGTTCTCTTTATCTTCCCATCTAGATTCTAACAGGTGACCTTATCAAGTATGCTAATGACATCCAGATACAAACTTTTGTGATCCTTCCAACATTTGTAACATATTTGTGCTGTAACACAAGAAAACAGTGTAAAAACCCACTATTTTCTAAAATGTAGTTTTTATCCCATCCATAGGCTACAAAATGATTTTACCTGAAACACGGAATTTTTTTTAATAGTTATAATTCCTTTTAACATACATTAGAAAAAAGTTAAAAGAGAATGTCAAACTTGTGATTTTATGCACACTGATATTAGAATGAAGTTAAATTTTAAGGTGTTGTGATTAAAAAAAATATTAGGACAACAGCAATTTAAGTATATGTCAAAATTGTGGAGGTGGGGCACAATGAGATTCAGAAGGAGGTGACATTTGTAAATGTGGGAGTGAATCCATCAGCAGAAATGGCAGATGACAATGATATTCTGTGGAAACAGAGTGTGTAGTGTCTTCACATGTCCCCACAGGCCTAACCACACAACTCCCTTAATATCTCTTCCCTTTCTAGCTATATTAGTCAGCCTTCCAATTGCTTGGACCAAATGCCTAACATCCACAACATAAAGGGGGAGAGCTCATGGTTTCAGAGGGTTCAGTCCATGTTGGTTGTCTCCAAGGCAGGAACAACATGGCAGATGAGCATGGCAGAGCAAAGATGCTTAGTTCATGGCAGCTAGGAAGCAGAGTGGGGGAATCGTGCCAGAGAAGAAGGGGTGACGAATGAGATACGAACTCCAAGGTCATGCCTCCATCACCTCCCAGACACATTGAGGAGTATGCTTTACTAATTCCCTGGGAGACTCCCAAGCCAATCAAGCTGATAAGTAAGCTTGACTGTCACACCAGCTCAGACACACTACTCACACCAATTGATAGTGGGTACAGAGGTCTCTTGTCTACTCATCAACTTGGCTTCCCTAGAATCAACATACTCCCTGTGATATGCTGATAGTTAAATATCTTCAGAACCTGTGAAAATGCCAGCTCTGTATCTTGCAAGGTAATGTCGTGACAGAGGAAAAGTGAAACACGAAACCATGGTTCCAGTCCTGATCTGTCCTATTTATTCTCCAAGACTTTTAGCACAAAGTTTTGAAGAAAGCAGAAAAATTAAAAATTAAAAATAAAGCAGAAAAATAAACACTAAATATCATTGCAATTTTTCCCACCTATCCTATTTTAAATATGTGCAATAAAAACCACATGCCATTTGACTTTTATTTTTGGACTTGATTTTTTGCCTCTACCTTGGAACAACATTATTTAGTAAAAGGTCATGAATGTTAAAGTAGGATTTAAGAGGCTTCACTTGGACATCTGACATTTGGAATACTCTTGATCAGGGTCTTACCCACCAGGGAAACTAAACCTATCAATGGACCTCAAATCCCACAGATTTCAAGTTAGATGCAGCATGGGACATTTTCCTGTGTGCCAAACATCCCCTTCTGAGAGAGCATACTAGCCAAACACCCTGACTGCACAAACAACACAAGCTGGGATAGGCAGAAGGACATGACTATCTGTTCATATAACTGGAATGTTCCATAAGTGCAGCTGGATACACAAGGCAGAGCATGCATGTGTAGGTATGTCTTCCTTCCCTTGGCTGTTTGTTTGTTTATCTGTTTGGTTTGTTTGGATTGGCTTCAGTCCCTCTTACCAAGAAGAGATTTTGTCCAGAAGGCACCCTTCAATGACCCCAAACCACATCCTTGCAGCTCTGTGACTCCAATGCAACAAAGATTCTCATCCAGCTTCAAGTTTTAAAAATCAGGCCCAGCTTGTTTCACAAGCCCATCTCATGCCCAGGCCTGGCAGAGGAGGTGAATGGCAGCCATGCCATAATCACATAGGTATAAATTCCTAAAAAGAGAGCTTCAGACAATGGTGACTAACACCCAGTGAAGAAGTATGCCCCACCTATTGCTCTGATTGATCAACTAGCCAGGTTCTATATTACCCAACCACACGGCAACAGCTAATTAGCTTATTTTGGGGTTCCTTTGCCAAGCACTGTCCATCCATCCAATACCTCCAATTTTTGTGGTCTAGCTGGAGAAGTGGCATTGATCAATCAGACTTCCCCCTGCCGGAATCTGAAAATGGGATCCCAAGTGAGCAGTTGGGACATCTGATCCAAGTATCATAAAATAGAAACCAGGAGTTTCACAGAGTTGTGAGCAGTGTGTAATCAAATATCAGAAGAAGCCACAGCCACAGAGATTGGAGATCTGAGCAAAGAGAAATGTTGATTCTGAGACCACATAGTTTCTGAAAGAGAGATTCATGGAGTAGTTGACTCAGTTTACTAGGAGTTCCAGTGTCTGGAAATCTTGTGATACGAGTAGGTAAAAAATGGCTAATGCATGCAGTGCTTTTACTCACATCATCTTGTTCCTGTTTATAGTAGCTCCTTTGCAAGGTATTTATTATCTCCATTTTATAGATTAATAAACTGAGGCCCTAAGAATCTATTTTATGCTCTTTGATGTGATTAGTTTTGAGCTATAAAATCTCTAAGTCATAACTGCTGTTCCTTTACTTCATCGTGCCTCAGAACATTGAGTAGTGCGGAGTCAAGATCTGAAGACATAGATTCGACAATCATTTCTTTAGAGGTTCTCATCAAAGTACAGAGTGAGGCTGTCCAGTAAAGTGCCCCCCCGAGAATACCCTCGTCTGTGGGCACTCACTCCGTGGGTTTGGCCATCACATACTCACGATGGTTTATTTTAAGTGCCACCAGGGCCACAGGATGCCCGCATACCTGGTTTACATTACTTCCAGGAATGTCTGTGAGGCTATTTCTGAGAGAGATTAGTATTTGAACTTGGATGCCAAATAAAGCGAGATGTATCCAATATGACTAGACATCACCAAGCTCCTGAGGGCCTAGATAGAAAGGCCAAGGGAAACTGAACTAGCTCTCTGCCTGACTGTTTGAGCAGTGACCTGACTCTTCTCCTACTCTCAACATTCTAGGTTCTCAGGCCTTTAGATCCAGACTGGAATCTGCACTCAGCTATCGGTTTCTCCGGCCTGTGAGCTCCCCCACCAGCTCTCCTGGGCCTCCAGCTTGAACACAGCAGATCACGGGCTGTCTTGCCTCTGTAATCATGTGAGCCAATACTTTATAATGGATCTTACACTGTGTGTGTATCCTATTGGTCCTGTTTCTTTAGAGAACCCTAATAGAGTACTCTGTCCCCAAAAGAAAGTTTGAGGCCAGATTTGTAGAGATTAACAATGACCATGCCTCTAGATGCAGGAAGATGGAAGAGACCTTGAGCAGTTTGTTTTCTAGGATCTGGCCATTTTCCTGCCACACTCACGTTGGATTTCAGCCTCACACTATACCCTGTCAGAAAATTTTAAGAGATTTTCCCTTTTCCATTTGAATCTCTAAACAAATCTTGCAAATTAGCAGAGGTCTGGAGGGCCAGGCTGAAGAGAATGAGGTGGGATCTGGAAAACATCAAGGAATGGGTGTCAGAGTGACACCCCCAAGGCAACCAGTCCTAGCAAAAGAGGTTCCAAACTGAGTTGAATTTTTCCTAGTGAATTCAAAACGTTCTAACATTTTAATCAGATTCTTAACAAAAAGTAAAGTGTGATTCATCACCCCAGCACTTTTTCTGTAAGGTTATTAGCACACACTGACAAATTTTAAATAATAAATACTGTGAGTGTGCTGAGATGATTTTTTAAATACTCCTTTGACTTCATTGTGACCCCTCTTTCCTTCCCTGCCTTCAACAAATTCCAGCAGCTAGACAGTATGCTTACAGCCCTAGGGGAAAACATACCAAAGCAAAACTCACAGAACAAAGACACAAAGCCACGGCTTATGAGTTTCAAAATAGGCTGCTGAAACCCAGGCCAGAGATAATAGTTTTGAAAGGGTTTCTGAACCCTAGAAACCAGGCTTTTGAATGTCAAAAAGCCACAGCATACCCTGAAAATAGCCTCCCATGTACCTTTCAGACAACATACGGATTCCACAGCTGGGTGGAGGAGAAGACAGTAGAAAGAAGGTAAGATGGCGGGTAGGGGGAAAGGGTGTTACCAAGAGAGGTCACCTGTGGACAGTCTCTCTTGGTCCTTCATCCCTGCCTCCTAGACTGATGTCAGAGTTCTGGCCTAGGAGAAAATGCTCAGGTATTTCAACCTCAACCCTATAGACTTTTTGCTAGAGATTTCTTTATTTTGAGAAGGGACCCTGTGCATTATAGGTTAGCAGAGTCCCTGACCTCTGCCCACTGAATGCCAGTAGTACCCTCCTCTTATGACAACTGCAGGTAATATCAAGCATTGTCAAGATTTGCACTGTCGGTGGGAATGGGACATAAAATCATCCCTAGTTGAGAACTGTCTTAGTTACTCTTCTCATTGATGAGACAAAATACCCAACACCCAAAGTTAAAGGGGGAAAGATTTATTGTAGCTCACAGTTTGTAGAGATCCATGATCAGCTGGCTCCAAGGCAGAGTAGCATGGCAGAGGGAGACTGCAGAGGAGAAACAGTCCCTAGCAGGCAGAAGGCAGCAAGCTACAAGCAGTGAACGACAACCCTCTTTCTGCCCCGTATATCCTATCCAGGCTGCCTACTCTTAGGGTGGGGAGCACTCACACCCAGGGTGAGGCAGCCTTAATCCAAGCCTCACACCATGAATCAATCCCAGTGTCACGCACCCTAGATCCACTACTTCCAAAAATCCCTACCTATGAACCCCATGAGGCTTTGGGGGGACATCTAGATATAAGGCATAACAAGAACCAATGAGATAAAGATAGATATAGATATATCACACACACAAATGTGTCTAATAAAGTTTTCTATGCTTTATAACCTCAAAAATACCCCTAAAATAAAACATCACTGATACACCACTAACTCAGAAATGAATGTTAATATTTTACCTACCCTAGTTTTTACTATATATATTTTTTATCTTCACAAACCAAAAACTGAAGTTTTGCTAAATACTGTTGTGTAACCTGTAAATTTTTTTGCTTAGCAACATGGCATGAATTTTCATATAGGTGTAGTATTCTTTAATATATGCAAAATATCATAGCAAAACCCCTATTGTTGAACACTTAAGTTCCTCTTGATATTTCACCATTATCATTGGTAATGCTTTGAGGAATATCTTCATATATTCCTTTAGCTTCTTAGAGAAAAACTGAACTGCTAGATTGACTGACTGATAGACTTTGTTTTTTTTTGTTGTTGTTGTTGTTTTGCTACTGGGGATTGAATCCAGGGCCTTCATACTGAGCTACATCCCCATCCCTTTTTAAAATTTTTTATTTTATGACGGCATCTAAATTGCTAAATTGCCCAGGCTGGGCTTGAATTTCTGATACTCCTTCCTCAGCCTCCCAGAGTGCCAGGATTACAGGGGTGTGTCACCACGCCGGCTCTAACTGATATTTTGAGGTCTGGATGTATAGTACTAGGTTATGTCATACTGGAAATGGTGGCAAGCCAGAGGTTATATATACATATATCTGTTTCTCTAGCACTTTCAATTTTCCATAGTACTTTTCAATTTGCCAAGCGTACAGGGCAGCTAAACATTGTCCTGTTTTACTAATGAGAGAAACCGTCATCCGTAGGGGTTGCCAATGACAGCACAGTTGCTGAGCAAAAAGACTGGAAGCTGTCTTACATGAGTCCGACATTTTGCCATTAGTGCTTACTTGGGGAAGTATATATACTGCCAAAATTGAAACTAACCAGAGAAGATTAGCACACAAACGCTCACAAATGATATACAAATTTATAAAGACTAGGATGTTAGGCTAATTCTTGATTATGAATCCTAAGCACGATTTCGTGTGAACTCCAGAAGTCCCAAATCATAGTTAAAGTTAGGACTTTGGCTGGGTTAATCTACTACCTCTTATGCAAAATTCCACAACTAATCTAGTCTCCAAACGCTGATTTGGAGGGTTAATATTTAAAAATGCTAACAACATCTGCTGCTTTCTTATCCCTGAAGCCAAATTAAGTTGGTACAGCCTGTTTTTACTTCCAGTTACACTATAACAGAGATTTATTACCAATTAATTTCTTATCAAGGAAAAACAACCCCATCATAAGTATTTTAGATAATGACATCTAAGTATTTGGTATTACTTCAAGTCTGAACCGTTAGAATAAAAAGTGCATCCAATGTTCATTACCTCTTAATGCTTGGATCCTTTTTCATGTTTTGATTCAGAAGAAAAAAATAATGCTACTCACTGCTTAGACATTTTTTGGTTTAATGAGATTAAATAAATTCTGGGGAGGGGGAAAAGAATATAGTTTAATAATGTTTTAAGTGGTTTGTAGACATAGTCCTTCTGCCATGGGCACAATTTTAAACCAAGGCCAACTTCTGCACTGCTATTGAAAGCTAATGAATGCCTTAATAACATCCAGAGGAAAAATGCAATGAGTTGATTAGGAAAAAAAAAAATATGCTAGACCCCTAAAATACAGTTAGGAAAACAACTTAATTGTCCTTACAGACAGAACTCATGATGAAGATGACCCTAATACCCCACTGGTCCATCTCTTTACTCACTAATAATAAGTGATCTTCTAGGCAGCCGATGTTGAGGTTGCTCACACTCACTGATTTGAGGATTGGACTGAAAGCTTCAGATAAACCTTGAACCAACTTATTTTGGTTCTAACAATCCTAGAAAATAAGCGCAACTTAGAGCATCATAGTAATTTTTCTGTTTCCTAGTACCTTGTTGCTGCCAATCCTCCTCCAGCTAATTAAAACTCTCTTGCAAGGATGGAATTTTTCAAAAATGAATAATTCATCGTATTCTCTTGGAAATCTTATTTTTCTTTTCTTGATTACGCATCTAGCCATCTATGTACATGCACGCCTCTCTTGGTAACACTGTTACCTCCAAACAGACTTGCTTTCTAATATGCATCTGATCATCCAAGAATATAGTACATCAAGCTGAAATACACAGTTTCCAGAACCTGGCAAATTCTAAGTTGGGTGTTACTTGATCCTCGGAGTCCTGAGAAGTGAGATACACTAGAGGTGACAATGCTTGGACCAAGAAGATACATATCAAATATCAAGGGCTGTCAGAACACATACCCCACTACAGAACTCTCAAAAATGTGAAGAACAAATAGGAGAAAATGGGCAGAGCAACGGTAAAAAAATAAAATAAAAATAATACGGGACTGCTGCATACTGCAACAAGGATGAACCTTGAAAACATGTTGCTATCTAAGCCAACCACAGAAACCTATATACCGTATTATATGATTTCATTTATATGAGATATCCAGAAAAGACAAATCTATAGAAAGAGAAAGGAAACTAGCAGTCAGGAATTGAGAGAAGGAGAAATAGAGCATGACTGATTAACGGGTATGGAGTTTATTGGGGGTTAGAAAAATGTTGTTGTTTTGGGGTTTTTTTTTGGTACTGGAGATCAAATCTGAGGCACTCTACCACTGAGCTACATGGCCAGCCCTGTTTTTCAAATTTTGAGACAGTGTCTTGCTAAGTTACCCAGGTGAGATACAAAAGGAACGTGTTCTAAAAGTGAATAGTGACGGCGGCTGCACAGTTCTGTCAATACCTGAAAACCGCCAGACTCTATACCTTAAAAGGATGAACTCTATGGCATGTGGATTATATCTCAGTATGTATCTCTTAAAAAAAAAAAAAGAAGATGAAGATGAAGAAGAAGAAGAAGCAGAAATTGGGAGAGAGATTCAGAAGAAACGAATTAAGTGACTGACTGGGGCAGAAGCAGTCTGAGTTGACTGCTAAGGTTTCCAGGCAACTTTGATGTGATTAATTGGAAAATTTTTAAGAAACAAGATAAAAATCTGTGCTGAGCTCAACCAGCTGGATTCAGTGGACACTGTCCACATGCCTCCCGAGTCCTCACCATCTAAATTACAAAGACACTTGCATGGCCCTTTTAGAGTCACAAACTTCTAGCCAGAAAATAAAACAGCGTCTAAAGGAAAGGAAGTACACATATTAAGAATGAATCTTTTCAAGGGACAGAATTATGAGTATTTTCTTTTTTTCAGTAGTCTAGAATGACTTTTATATTACAAAGAAGGGCAAATCAATTTTTAAAGAGAGAATAGTATTAGATTAAATTTAAGAAGGACTCTGTAAGAGAAAGCCAGGGAGTCACACAGAAGGGGAAGGGGATGAGCCTGAGGAGGGAAGGTGAGAGGAAGCGCGGGCGGCATGGTTCATGTTGGCCCCAAAGAATGGGACTTACTGGCTCAGAAAGGTCTAGCTGTCCTTCCCTCCTTTATGCCCTCAGCAGTCCCCAGGCCCACTCAGGGAGACCCAGAAGCTGTGCACTCAGGCCCAGGAAAATGCTGTCTGTCTCAGCTCCCTTCCCTGCAGCCTCCGCCCATCATTAGTGCTGCTCCTATAAGGGCAGGAAGACTTAACAAATAGGAGTCATTAAGAAGGAATTAGCTTCTGGATTTGGGCCAGTGGTTACCAATTCAGACTCTTTCACTGTTGCCAAAGCACATAATATGGTGAAGCAATTGCTCTATCGTTGCTGAAGTAAATGCAGAGGGCCTCACTAGGAAAGCCAGCGTGGGGCAACAGGTCAAGAAAAGCTGCTGTGTCTTTGGTTATTGTGCCAGAGAGAAGGAAGGTTACCTTTCTGAAGCAGATGGATGCAGAGAGCTCATACATCCTGGTGAGCTGTGCTCACTACAAGCCACAGTTCCCATCCCATCCTCTTTTGCCATCTGTGCAGCTATCCAGCCTTCTCTGAGGGAACAAGAGAAGATGGCAAGAACCACAGCAGCCCCAATCCGTGGTCCATCGACTTCTGCACTCTGCATAAGACATGGGGAGGAAGGTACTGAAATAATGAGCGTGGGCTGTAGACCAGACTCCCGGGTTTGCACCGTGGCTTCATTGACTCACTGGTGCCTTGGCTTTAGAAAAGTGATGCTGGCTGGCTCTCTGGGGCCCCCTAGCCTCTTCCATCAAGGGAGAATATTAGTATTGTTTCTCTCCTGGCATGGTTTTGATGACTACTTGAAATATACACAATTACCTGGCACCATATGTATTGAACAAATCTGAAGTCATTTTTACTAGTTCTCTTAATTAGAAATGTTCTCAGCAGCATCCCCAAAAGTTTAAAGATGTTATTTACAAATTCCATAATATTTTCTTTGATTTATTTAGCTAATGATTATATTTTTATGTCTATAAATATATACATATACATAGATATGCATGGAAATCTGTGCATATCTACATATCATTTACGTTATTGGAACTCTCACAGTTGCAAACGATGAAAATTCCATTTGACTGGCTTAGAAACCTCTCCCAAGAAATGAGGAGCTACTTACTGATTCACATATATCAAAGTCCAGTGGTAGTTTACTCTGAAACACAGCTAGCTCTGGATAACCTAACAATACTACCACCAATTTGTTTCTCTCCAAGAAGTTTTAATCTTTGCTTTTCTCTGTGTGGTTAAATAAATTATTCTACTAAAAAAAAAAACTTGAAAGACTGCTCAATGCATAAAAAGCACGATATGCCTGTGTGCTGCCATTATTCCACCCAATCCTCCCCGCGCCCTGTGAAGCTTATACTTTTACTATCTTGCTTTGACAGATAAAGCAGCCAAGCACAGGGTGGACAGGTAGCAGTTTGGTAATGGAACTGGCTAGGCAGTCAGACTCCAGTTTTTTTGGCCATTCCTCTAAACCATCCCCTCATTGGGCTAGAAAGAAAAGTTGAAGCCTGATTGTAAAGGGCTAGAAAACCTACACCCTAAATAAGTAAAGCGAACAAGTGAGAAAGAGCGGGTCTCTGACCATGTGGTCCCAGAACCATCCCCTCAAATCTGGCTTGTCATTGTTGTTGTTCATTTCGTTTACTTTTTGTAGCAGAAAACATGGGTCCTTCCTTCTCTAATTCATGCAAGGCAGAACTTTTATCCACTTAAAAATTGTAGAGATGGGGAGTGAGTGGATATGAGTTCTCGCAGAGTTACTCTCCGGTTACTCTCAGCTGACAGCCCAATATCCCGGTGCCCGTCCCCTTGCCACTCTCGCTTCCCTGTGCACTAGCCTATGAGACTGAGGTAGTCAGGCCTTCTTCACTGCAGCCCACAAGTGGTGCTGGCTTCCCACAGTCTCCAGCCCTGGGTGCTTTCGCTGCTCCTTCCTGGTTGGCTTCACTCACTCCACACCTTCGCAAAGCGCCCCTTCGCTTCACTGTCAGCAGCTAAAACCTCTCAGCTCCCCAGGTTCAGGTTCGCATGATAGCTTCTGCAGGTCTGTGGCACTTCTACTTTTCTGAGCTCCCTTCCGCCATTAAAAAAATATTTAAAATATATTTTATGGCTGTGTCAATTTAAGGACAAATATCATCCAGGCTAATTATATTCATTTTTTCTTCTGATTTTAGAAGAAACTACAAACATTTGGCGAGGCTGCAGAACAGATCTTGGGCCCCAGGCCCTGTGCTTCCTGGAGGGGCCGGAGAAGTCTCCCACTCCTTTCACTCCCTGATCCTGCGGACCTAACAGACAGGATATGAACAGAAGCTCCCAGCAAGGTGGGCGATTGTCAAGTTCAAGTTACGATCTTTGAACCACACTTCCTGAACAACCCCTTCCCAGTACAGTGAGCCAGGCATTCTTGACCCAGAGCTGGTGCTATTTCTAAACCACAGCTATGATTAAAAAACAGTATCACAAACAGTGGACATATCTACTATAGGCTTAATGCCTAACCTCACTGACTACTCACCACATTCCAGTGTCTAAAGGCATGACAAGCACAGAGCTCTTCAATAACCCTCCACTTCTTCCATGTCCTTGGTACCTGAGGAATTCTCTATACATTCTCTCACCAAAAATATCGCATTTGGCTCTCAGTATTGAAAAGCAGAGTTAAAAATGCATTTTGTTTTGTTTCGTTTTGTTTTCAAATGAGAACTGAGAATTTTTGGATGATAAATACTGCCTATAATTGCAATTTAGTAAGTATCGATGCTATTGAAGGTTATATTTAGGATTCTATTTGCTCACTCGGCTCTCAATTTGTGGCCATCTCATAGACCAGGCAGAGAGAAATGGAAAACATGCAATTATGCTGGGGAGAAGAGAGAGCTAGACAGCAGAAGTATTTTTAAATCTAAAACAAGCCACTATTGATTTTCTGATGCAGGTAAACACCTTATACCCTACGCAAATGTGGGAGCAGAGCCTCTCGTAATCTACACTTCTAAACGCTAGTTAGGGCCAAAGTTCCCTCTCTAAGCCTCTGGATCTTTCTGTGTACCTTCCCAGGCAGTTCCCCAGACTGGAGGAGCAAGGAAGTCCCCCAAAGTACAATGGGAACTGAGAATTTGCCCTTCAGCACCTGAAGTATAAAACTAATGAACTGTGGCAACTGAACTCTCTAAGTTCATTCCAAATTATGTCTTGGTAAAGTTCATCTTTGTTTTCAATTACCAGTCTGGAATCATAAATGTCGAATCCAGAGTACAGCTTCTCGGCTCCCTGAATCTAGTTGGCATTCCCCTTCCTGCTAAGTAGATACTGGCCCACTTTATTGGATACCTAGTGTTATGGTTTGTGTCTAGATGTCTCCCCAAAGCTTCATGTGGTCATAGGTGGGGGTGGATCTAGAGTGTGCGATTGCTAAATTAGTGTACTGATTGATTTGGCATAATTCTGCTGGGATCAAGGATGTGATACTAGGAGTAAGGGTGGGAGTGCTACCCACCCTAAGGGCAGAGAGCCTGGACAGGATATAAGGGACAGAAAGAGGCTTGTCTGTTGCCCTTTCTTATCCCCTCACTTGCTCTCTTGCTTACCTTGCTGCCTTCTGCCTGCCTGCCATGCCACCCTGCCTTGGATGCAGTCAATTGTGGACTGAAACCTCTATAAACTGCAAGCCAAATAAAACTTTTCCCCTTCAACTTTAGGTGTTGGGTATTTTGTCTCAGTAATGAGAGAACAGTAACTAAGACACCTAGGGTGCAAAAAACTGCCAGTTGCACACAAAGAGAAATACTGCATGTTCTCACTCCTATATGGAAGCTTACAAAGGTAATTTCATAGAAGTAGACAAAAGAACAATGGTCAGGAGAGGCTAGGAAGCAGGGAAGGGGGGAGCAGGGAGGGCAGATATTAGGTGCCAAAACACAGTAATACAGAAGGAATAGATACATAGATGATAGATGGATGGATAGATAGATAGATAGATAGATAGATAGATAGACTGCCCAAAAAAATGTATATGCACTTTGTGAAAAGAAAAATACTATGATGTTTTTTCAACAGATAGTGTTACCTTCATATGGGGGAACCTAGAGAATGTTGTATATCTCAGAAAACCCACTACACTGCCAGCCCTTGGACAGGAAATTGAAGATGCATGTGCAGTAATCTCAATGGCCAAGGTTACCCAAGCAGCAGTTCTCCGTACTAATGAATGTCTAGAAGCTCATGGCCACCACTTTAAGCACCCTTTGTAATTGTAAAGGCCAAAGGTAACCTGTATTTATCTCGTAATATCTCAATAAACTCAGTATTAAAATATTTATACCAGTTCTCTTTTCCTGAAGTCTGTATACATTTTTCGGTGTTCTCCTTGTATGTAAAATTTGGAGGCGTAATGGGGAACGCAGGGCCTTTACACTGAGTTATAGCTGCAGCCCTTTTTATTTTTTTATTTTGAGACAGGGTCTCGCTAAGTTGCTCAGTAGCCCAGGCTGGACTCAAACTTGTGATCTTGCTGCTTGGCCCTCCCGGAGTGCTCGTGTTACAGGCATGCAGCACCACTCCCAACTATTATATACTTTATAAACAACTAGACAAGAGGAACTTAAAGTTTCTGAACACAAAGAAATGATAAATGCTAATTGCCCTGATTTAATAATCACACTATGTATACATATATCAAGTTATCATAGTGTACGCCATAGATACGTACAATTTACATAGATGTGTATCAATTTAAAAATGTTTTTCGTTGCCCTGATTCAATGAATCTGCATTTCCAACATGTGGCTAAGGACAGCGTTTTTAAGTACATTCTCCTTAACTATTCATAACCCAGTTATAAATTCATGTTTATTTTATATCTTTTTTTCTTCATCCTTATACGACTGCATAACATTGACCCTGACAAGTTTATAAAGAATATTGAGGCTGATACTTGCTAGTTTTAGTAGAAATTAATCGAAATCCATCTGTTCCCTTCTCAGCCCGGACAATTTCATTACAACTAAACCAGGGATTACAGGATTCTTACATCTTCTTTTTTCCCTCCACAGTTCAGTTGATTTAGAAACAATGATTAAAGCTGCTTACTTTAAGGAAGATTGTTTCCAATCTTCCCTGCTTGCGAGGCAGAGAAAGATGAAAGCATCTTGATCCTGAAATATTTATATCTAAGACTGGAAAATCTGTATCGGAGGCATGATGAACGATTGCAACCAAAGACATTTTATTTTAAAGTCATATTTCTTATCTTTACACTTTCACTTTCCCCACGAGTGTGGGGAAATAAGTACTGAATACACTCACTGCCCCCCACCTTAAGTAAATTTTCTACCTTTATTTTTTTTCCTACCTTTATTTAATTGTAAATCTAGTGTGGCATGATAAAGAGACTTGCAGAGAGAGAGATTACTTTTCTGACACAGACTATTCATAGGGATAAATATCAGTTATCCTTATGCGGCCTTAGAATGATCGTTTATGGAGAAATGCAGAACACACATTAGGGGCAATGAACGTAAGCCTCCCACAAGGGGAATAGCTCGATCTGGGTTTCAAGAAATCTAAAGAATTAGAAGTGATTACTGGAGAGTAATTCTGGGTTTACCCAGCCTCAGACAGGTGCTATAATTAACTATTCTCACATTTTAAAAGAATCTGGTGCTCATACTTTTTTCCTTCTAATGCCCTTGTAATTGAGGTAAAATATTCAGATCTTAATGATACGATGGATGAGTTTTGGCAAGTATATATACAATGGAACCAGCACCCCAATCAATCAAGATCTAGAGCATTTCATACTTTTTTTTTCTGTTTCAAAAATAAGAATGATTACAGCCCTGTGCTGCTAGGAACAAACTCCTCTCTAAGTTCCAGAAAGGATGAAATAACACCAAAGGCCTAGGAGTTGGTTCCCAGTGGATCCAAGAAACCAGTCCATGTTGAGGGTCTTTTAGCAACACAAGAAAAAGAGAAACTGTTCTTGAGAGGAAGGAGGGGACAGGACGGCATCGTGGCTCAAACATCACATTAGAAACAATGATTCCCTGGGACTGGACGCCAAGTCCTGGCAGCCAGCTCAGCCCTTCATCTTCTGAAATGGATGAATTGAATGAAGCAAGGCCAGTTCTGGGCCAGGCTGCTGGATGAGGGTTTTTTCCTAACCGTTCTACATAGACATTAAAACGTCAATTACAGCAGACCTAGAAATCGTCCTCCTGTCCTTGACATTTCCTCCTTCCTCACTAGCTCCTTTGTATCTGGAGGCCACGCTCCCCCAGCAGCTCCCAGCCTGGCTCACCACACCTCAGGGGTGCCTCCGTGTGTGGAGGAATCCCCCCCAGATAAAAGGAAAATTACTAACATTCACCCTTAGAAATGCTGAGGGAAATATATATCCAGCCAAAGGAGGGTGAAACACTCTCCACTTCATTCAGCAAGCATTCCTGAGAGACTCTGAGGATAAAAATAAAATGATGAATCAACTGTACCATATGAAAGGAGCCGATTCCCGGGGAGTTAGTTACTTTTGCTGGTTTGTTTTTAAAACTAGAGTTCTGTATCTTGCCGGTGATGTCACCATACTGGGACACCCCAGTGGAGCTGCAGATCTCTAAAGCCAGGGCGTTTGGCTTCAGATCCTGACTCTGCTACACGTGTCCCCTAGGTGACTCCAAATAAGCTACTGTAGCTGCTTCTCTGTGTTCCCATTTCCACCTCTGCAAATGAGGACAATCATAGTACTTATTTTCTGTAGAGTCTGACCCTGGAGACTTCAGAATTTGGGGGCTCTGGGGTCTTTGCCCTGGCTGCTCCACGCCACCACCATACGGTCAGAGAAGCCACAAGCCACAAGGCGGTGGGCGTGGCCATGTGCCAGCGAAACTCCATGACAGACTGACACGTGAATCGCGTGTAATTTTTCACAGATCGGGAAATAGTCTTCTTTTAATCTTTTTTCAACCACCTAGAAGTATCAACAACAATGTTAGCTTTTTGGCTGCACAAAAACAGGCAGTAGCCAAATTTAGCCCTCGGATCATACTTTGCCAACTCCTAGTTTGGTCCACAGGTTTGTTTGTATATCAGTACAGGCGAAGCTGTCAGATCAATCCCCTACACATCATAAGCTCTGTTTCTGTGTTATTATTTATTATTATGGTCTAGTGAGATGTGATGAATGCTACTCTCTCGAGTGTTCTGCTACTAGTACCATTTCCCAGCAAGTCAACCTTAAGGGTATCTTGTTTTGAGAAAAAGAGAGGGGAGTCCTAAGAGAGAAAATGATCTTCGTATCGTCCTCTAATATCTAAAAAGATATAGTGAACACTCTCACCAGATATGGATCCAATATACAGAGTGCACCACTCTATAGATCTCATCATTTGGGGAATGATTTTGTAAAGCCATTGCTGTCCATTTTTGCACATTAAATCCCACAAAGAGATTTATTTACAACATTAAATCATTTCTTTGTGCTGCCTGGCTACATTTTTAACTATTAAAATATTCATCACACACTCTAAGAACCTAATGCCAAGTGTTTTATGACCTTTTAAAGGATGGCTTCTTTAAAAAATCACCTTCAGATGTGCATGTCAGTTTCCAGGCGAGGCTGAGGAAGAAAAGACCATTGTCAGATATCAAGGGAATAAGCAAGAGATCACTGCCCTGGAAAACACTGCCGGAGACGCACTGACTAAAGAGAAATAGACGCAGTGTGTAAAGTGGTGGTTTGGGGAGATACAGATGAGACATGAGAGGAAAATTTTGTTTGTACCTTAGTATGAGAAACACATTCCATTTTCTACAACGGAGGGCAATTTTGGCCCCTAGGAGGCATTTGGTGGTTTCTGTAGGCATTTTTGGTTGTTACAACTGGGTGCAGGGTGAGGGTTGATCTTGGTATGTAGTGAGCAGGTTATGCTGCTATAGTGAGATACTGTTAAACATCCTACAGTGAGCAATACAGCCTTCCACAACAAAGAAGTATCTGACCCCAAATGGTCACCAGTGAGAAGAGTTGAGCACCCTGAATCTGCTGGAACAACCCCAGCTGACCACATCACAACTAACTTTACTTTGCTTTGAATTGGCTATTACATTCATCTGTTGAGCCAGTGAAGCTAAATACTAGAAGCATCTCTCCCTTTGTTTCTACTAAGGATCACAACTCAACCTGAACTCTCCATCCACCCACTTTTTCAAAGGAATCGTGATGGAAAAAATGCAAGATTGGTGTTCATTTAAATTTGCACAAATTAATTTAATTACCCCAAAGAAAACTGGTACCAGATCATCAGACTGCTGAGCAACTGATGTTAATTTTGTAATTTAATTTACTAACAAGGTAATATGAAAAATGTTTAAAAGCTAGTCAGCTGTGGCTAACCATAAAAAGAAATTTGTACCTGCTATGTACCAATTTGAATATTCTCTAGTTGTTCTCCTCCAAAATTAATCTGCTCAGTTTTTTAAGCAAGGCCTTTAGATGAACACAAGGTGAAAGGAGAGGTGGAAATGAACTTCTACCCTTTTGTGAAGAATCAAAAGACTAAATAAGCAAAGAGAACTGATAAAAAGCTTCCTAATCAGCATATGGAGAGTCAAATAATTGAGATTCATCTTAACATAACTTAAAATTATAAGTACACTCATTAACATTGTATATTTAACACTGTTTTAAATATTGATGTCAGTTTAAAACTTTCATTTTACAATAAAATTCTATTTAAATTAAACTGTATTTGGAGAGTGCTTTACAATTCTATTTAAATTCATCTATATTTGTAGAGTGCTTTATAATTTATGAAGTGCATTCACATATATTATCTCACTTGAGCCCTAAAATAATTCTGGAAAGAAGAGATGGCAGGTATTATTATCCTCAATTTACAGACATACAGATCTTTCTGGCTTAACAGAAAACTCAACCTACAATGAAATGTTTTATAAAGTTGGATTTGGAGGGCTGTGGCACTGACACCTGTTTGGCTTTTCCACTGCTGAAAGAGCAACCCAACACTCAGGACCTTAGAACAACCAACATCTCACTGAATGTCACAATTTGGCAGAACAGGAACAAGAAGAGCTGGGCAGAGTGGTGCTTCTCCTCCCCATGGTGTCTGTTGACCAGGATCACAGGGCCACTCTGGGGTGTTCAGCTGGTGGCTGGTTGGGAAGGTCCTCGCAGCTCCACTCACTCACATGAGGCCCTGGGTGGGTTTAGCCACTGATTTTCCAGCCCAGGAGTCAGATTTCTTCATGGCAACTCAAGCACCAAAAGCAAATACTCCAACAGACAGGAATAGGGAGCCCCCAGTCCTCCCTGCCTGACCCTAGACGCCGGCACAGGCTCACGTCCGCCATATTGAATTGGTGAGAGCAGTCACAGAGCCCACCTGGACGTGAGAGGTAGGAAGGGGGAAATACACTCCAACTCTGGATGAGAAGAATGTCAAGGAATTTGTCGCCATCTTTAATCTGCCACATGATCTTCACAATCTTTTCGGCTTCAACAGTGAACGATAGCCCAATGATTCTGGCTCCTTTGACAGTGAAACAACTGTCCCCAAAGAAACTACAACAGTCCTCTCTGTGAGGGATACATTCCGAGACCCCCCGGATGCCCGAAATTGTATGCAGTACTGAACCCTTTGTGTACTACATTTTTCCTATATATGCATACCCATGACACAGTTTAATTTATCAATTAGGCACAGTACGAGATTAGCAATGACTAATCAAAATAAGACAATTATAGTAATATACTGTAATAAAACTTATTTAAAACTGAGAACTGTTTATTTCTGGAATTTCCCATTCAATATTTTTTATTGACCTTGAGTAACTGGAACTGTGAACAGGGAAACTGTAATCATACCAGGGAAAATGGCCCCCCTGGAAGGACATCAGTAGCACTCAGCATCTGTGTTTGCCTGTATCCTCTGTTATTTTCTGCTGTCTTTGATCCTTTTCATTCCCGTGGCTTCCAGTACGATTTCAGTACAGTGAGATCTGTTCTCCTGAGCTCCAAGAACAAGAGTATAAACCAGGTACCTCCACCGGAATATGTTACAGGTGCCTCAAAATCAACGCATCCAGAAGGGAACTCATCTTCTCTCCACACGGACTTGCCTTTCTCCCTGCCTTGGCTATCTCAGCAAGAACATGATCATCTCTGGCTTCCAAACCTCCATCCTGATTATTATCCTTGACTTCTCCTTAACTCTCACTTTCTGCATCAAATTTACAATCAAAGTTTGTGGACACTTCCTGCTAACATCTGCTCATTTCATTCCACCCCACTGCCACTTCTCTACTCTACACGCTTCTCCTTACTATTCTCCACACCTCCTGCCTTGCCTCCCTACAATCCAGAGTGGCCTTTCTAAAATCCAAATAGGATTATGTCACTTCCCATTTTAGCTGGAAAGCATGCTGTTGAGGATAAAATCTAAACTCCTTAATGTGATTTATAAATTGTGTTCTTGTGTGATTTGATTTGAAGACACCAGATGCCCTCCTGCCCCAACACATTTCTGTCACAGTATTGACAATAAAATGTCCATTTTATCCATTTCTTCCAGGCAAGCAGCTGAAGCTCTTGTTAGTGACAAATGGTATCTAAAGAGGAGCAGCTCCAGTTAACATCTTATCAGCCAGGGACTCCTTTACTCGGGTAATTCATCAAAGGATCTCTGTGGCTATTCGGTCCTCTTGGAAAAGGTCACAAGAAGGATAAGATTCGAAAAGACACAAGAGTTGTCTAAGTGTCTGGAGTCCTTTCTGATGCATGGCTGTCAAAATAATGTGTTGAGGGATGTGAAGTACGGACACATCTGAGAACACTATATTGTGAAATTATCTGTATGCCATTTTTTGGATGATGTTAGTGACTGCGCAGTTACTCTTGATTGTCAACTTGACCGGATTAAGAGGCATCTGAAGAGGTGATAGGACTGTGAGGGCACTAACCTTGTCAGCGGCTTAACCTGTTGATGAGTTCACAGCTGAAAAGACTCTCAGGCAGCAGGGCCTACTTAGAGGAAATGGCTCGTGGGGACGTGACCTTGAGACTACACCTGGCCCCTTCCTCTCTGACTCTTTCCAACCTGCTCTGCCTGCCTGATGCCGTGAGCTGAGCAGTTTTTCTGCACCTTGACCCTCCGCCATGATGTTCCTGCCTTGGAGCCAGCCAAAGAGTCTGAAATCGTGAGCCAATAAACCCCTCTTCCTTTAAATTGTGAGTGTTAGGTGTTTTGTCCCAGCAGTGGAAAGCTCACCAATACAGTAACTATCAGTGAAAACACAAAGGAGGTGTCCAGTCAACAGAACAGCATAAACAGTCACATTAGAGCCAAAATTTCAAATCATCTAACCATTTTCATTTGCTAAAACTAGGTAGCTGGATAACCAGCTTTTCAACTGTCTCCCTAGTAAGTTCCCAAGGATGACTTAAATGCATGGCTCTCATAAGCATTGATAATACCAAGAATATCAATCATCCTGGAAATGAAGGACCCATCAAGCAAGTTTTGAGCTTGTTTCCACATATAGCTCAACTTCTCGCTGTAATAATATTCATCGCTATGATAGGATTTGACCTTTAACAGACTTTAACAGTTTTGAAACTCAAATTCTCTGTCTCCTCCACTGACGGGTTACTTTCCCAAGTTGCTATCCTGTTACTAGGAATTAAGCACGAACATGTGATTACCATCGTCAGAATATTGGCATCCTCATCTCCTCCATGCCTGGACTGTTGACTATTGCTGCTGATTCTCCTCACGAGATTTCTTACTTTACCCATCTTTTTCTAACACACCTGCCACATTTTCCATCTGCTTCTTTCCTAACAGCTTCTTAAGCCCCTATGTCTTACCACTCAGCTTTTCAACGTTCCCATATGCCAATTACCTATAAAATCTAAATTCCAGTGATGACAGTTACTTCACATTTTTCATCACTTTTATGTTATT
>PVJO010011335.1:0-60348 GCA_004026905.1 Hystrix cristata | reverse complement strand
AAGAAACTCACTGTCTCAGTAATCAAATTGTAAATTTTAAAGCAAACAAAGACCCTCTTTTTCTGTTTTCGTTCATATGTATCAAAATAATACTAAATAACAATGAAACCTAATTTGAAATGCATCTTCATTTTTCGTATGATACAGGAATATTCTCAAAGCTGATATATAGAAAAAGAAAGTTGTTATTTATGTCAGTGATTTGAATATCTTTTGTATTTTCCAAGCACTAACTGTAGTTCAAATATTACTGATCAATTCTAAAAATTACCTTGACCATTCTAATATGACCAAACAGAGCTTGGCTGAAGAATATCTAAATTACACACCTAATCTCTTTTCTACCTGTGATTAAAGGAAAGAAGAAACATGAAATAAATTTAGCAGATTAAAAAAGGAAGAAAAGAAAAACAAACATGGGAAAAATCAAAATTGTACAAGACTTCAGATACTTAAAAATACTTTCTGAATAAGAAAACTGAGAAGTTCTGAATCCTAAAAACACATGTACTCTCTTAAAAAATACAAGGCATCTTTTAACAGTCAGTGAGAACACATGATTGACAGCCTTTGAGTGTATTTCCATATCTCTTCTCCCCATGAACTCCTTTCTTTCTCCCTGATATTGGCTAAAATGCAAACTAATAGTTTGTTGTCACACTCAACTGTAGACCATTTGACCAAAGGCTTAGACAAAGATGCAAAAATTACCCAAATCGGTCACCTTTAAGGTCACTACAGCAATTAGCACTTCTATTCTTATGTAAAATACCCTAAATAGGACACCACTGCAAGTGGAGAGATTTTTGCCTTAAGTGAATAGGTAAAAACAAGGGGAAAAAAAAGAAAAGAAAAACTGAAATGAGAGTGGGGAAGCTGAGTAGAGGACCTAAGAGATTTGTGGAGCATGTAGATTCCCAAACAGAGGAAGGAAGTTGAACAGAAGTGATTGGCATCTGCTCAGGAAACCCTTCCTAGCAACTACTCAGATATTTCTCCATCATTTGCTCATTGTATTAGTTATCAGTCTAAAGGATATTTACAAGTTACAACATTCACAGAGAAAAGCCAAATACAGGAAGAGGGCTGAATGCTGAATGTCTGTCTCTACCCTGCAGACTGGAAAGATCCAGTCACTGGCAGGGAGCCCACGTACGTCTGCATCTGCACTAAACGGATAAAGGAACCTTTACTGGAACCAGGATACGATGCATACAGCAGAGATTGTAGGCACAGGGGTCCCCATATGTAGGGAAAAGGCGGGGTAAAGTTCTCATTAGACATGATTAAAAATTAAGAGAAAATTTTGACCTCTACAGCCAGACTCTGAAGGGCAGAGACAGCTACAATCCAACTGTTAGAAACAAAGGCAGTTAGGTCCAACAGTTAAACAGACAAAAGCAAAGAAATTAGTTCAGGAAGGCCCCAGGTAGTGTGATCAACATAAAAATTATGAACTTCCCCCTTTATTTGATCCTTACATCTACATAACTCAGCCCTAAAACACCCCCTTTCCCATAATCCTACCCTCTGCCGAAAGACCAAGGTTACAGGGCTAAGAGAAATTGAGGCATAGGTGATACATAAGCTCAAGAACCAATCAGACATCAAGGGCCAACACAAGGAAAAACCCAACAAAAAGGGACTACAAGGAAGGGTCCAGGAATATTTCACTTTTGAATGCTCTCTACTTGTGGAGTGTCTATCTATCGTCTCTCGTCTCTCTCTTCCCCTTTTTTAGTCACCTTTAAATAAATTGTCTTCTCTTAGTTTCAACTTGGTTTCTTTAATTCTTTTTTTTTTTTAAACCAAGAACATGTATCATCACATTTATTTTGTACCTGTACATGGTGCATCTTGGTTCTCCTCCCTCTTCCCCACCCTCTCCTATGTTCCCTCCCTCCCTGTTTACAGCAGGTTTATTCACATTTCTCCATAAATTCCTTTTCCCCTTTCTTTCCTTTGTTCCTTTCCTGCTTTACCCCCTTCTCTCTTTCTAGTTCTCCTCTCCTTCATATAGGATCTTCCTTTTATATAATATCTATTACACCTCTTAGTCCTTCTTTACAGTTATGGTTTCTCATATCAGAGAAACAATTCAGTGTGTATTCATGAGTGTCTGATTTATTTCACTTAAAAGTATGTTCTCAAGGAACATCCATTTACGTACAAATGGCTCTAGTTTACCCTTTTTATGGCTGTGTAGTACTCCATTGTGTAGAAAAACCACATTCTCTTTAGAAACAATAACAGCCATCCTTCACAACAGCAAGGCCCTGAGTTCCTTCAGCAATGAGAAGAGCCGAGTCCCCTTTGGCAGAACCACCCTCAGCAGAGCTTCTCCTGAGAAACAGCCAGCCAGCTCTATCTTCTGCGCCCCTTCTCCTTCAGGTTATGTCAGCAGTAATCTTCAAGTGGATCCTCTACACCCAGAACCACACTGCCTCAGTCCAGCTGGGTGTTCCTGCTCAAGTTGACTACAATATGTCCACCGTACTCATGTTGTTTAAGATCATTCTTATTAGAAACCCATCTTACTTAATACATAAAGCTTACTACGAAAAGTCATTTAGTTAGCTTATGAATAAGGCAGTTAATTAGGCAAAGAGCCTGAGAAAGAGTCAAGAGATCAGCCCTACTGAGAAGAGTTAATGTGTGAATAGGCAACCAACTAAGATTTGGGACCAAGAAGGAATGTCATCAGGACAGGAAATGCACCCTCATCCCTAAAGAAAAGAGCTGCAATTCCTCTGCCCACTAAGCTCCTGAGTTTCCAGGAAATAAAATGCAAAACAACCAGTTTTTTCTTTAAAATGACACTTTCCTTTAACCCCTATTGAGGGAGGAATAGGGCGTGGCTAAGGCTGGCTGGTAAGGGAACATGCTGGGGAATGGCCTGGACCTGACGTCAGCCTGAGGCATGATTTTCAAGCACCAGCCCACACATGGGCTGGAGGGAGTTCTCGCAAGATTCCATGGGAACTCCATTCGATAAACACAAGCAACACCTGAAGCTCGCCCTCTTCTTTTCCATGGAGCCACGGGGGAGGCGGCTCTCCCTTTTCCCTTCCATGGAAGATGGTGGCTGTGGACCCAGCTCCGCCGCTATCATGCTTTTCTCGTGGTAACCCCTACAGTGCCTTTTAGGCCCAGTGCACATTGTACTGTTTCTGTCGTTATGCTCAACTTTCCTTTTCTTCTTTTCTCTATAATTTTAAATAAAACTTTAGAACTACTTTTTGTCCCCCTCATTCGATTCTTTGCTTGAGGAGGGAAAGAACCCAAGAATATCGGAACCCGCCGATAACACTCTGAGCTGAGTAACTGCATTAGCGAGCTCAAGTTCTTACAGTTGGTCATTTTAAATTCGTAGAACCATCTGTGAAAGGTGACCACCAAAGAAAACGGTTTAAAAAAAAAGAAGAAAATTTGAAGATGGGAAAGAGTGATAACAAAAAGACGACAGACAACTACTCAGAATGAGTAGAGAGAATTAAAAAATAAATTGCTTGTGGCTTTCTTGAGATCCTTGTCCCACCAGGATGCTGCAATCTGACTGGCTTCCTAACTTGTCTTTCATCTTCTCCCTGACTTGTCTTTCATTTTAGCCTTGGATTTATTCTAGCCATGCGACCTTTCCTTGCCTGTCGGGGGAGGGTAAAATCACAGGTGGCGGCCCTTAAGGACCGGTTACTTAGATTTAAGGATTAAATAAATGGGAAGTTTGCGATTCTTATGTTAATCACACTTCCTGGGACCTTCCCAGAGTCTGTTTCTTTGCCTTTGTCTTTCTAATTATTGAAGTTTAGCTGCCTTCATCTTTGGGTCTGGCTGCAGAGGTCAAAACGATCTATTAATTTTAATAAAGTGCAATGAATCCTTTGCCCTACCTTTTCCCTATCTATAGGGCCCCTGTCCCTACACACTTATGCATAAACATCTGAACCAAGGTGCCATGAAGAATTGTCACTTTCCTGTAGCCTCTCCTGGAGAAATCAGGAGCTCTTTCTCTCTCTCTCTCTCACTATTTTTTTTTTTCTTATTTTCAATAAAACTCTCCTTTTCCTTTTGGTTCATGACTTCTTCAATTTTCGTGAAATGACAAGCTTGGTTTGTACAGAATTAACTATTTCATTACTTTTTAAAAATGAAGAAGCCAGAGCAATTACTGTAAATATGTCTTTTACAAATTTATGTTCCGCAATTTATCAAATCACTAAATTTTGCTGGGTTGAGATGCCTTAAAGTAGTTTTGATTTAGTGAATGCGTTTCAGACTTGGGGAATCATCGGCTATTAATTAAACTTACCTCTTTCCCTAAAAAATACAAATTTGTGCAAAGTAGCAAAACAGAAGATTTAAAGTGATTGGATTCAAAGTGCAGCTCTGGAGCAGCAAGAGCAGCATCCACTGCGAACTTGGTACAGAAATGTAAATTACCGAGCTCTACCCAGAGATATCAAGTCAGAAATCATAAGGCTGGGATGAGTAGCAATCTGATCTTAACGTGTTTTAATCCATGCTTATTATTGGAAACCACTGTTTTTGGGTAGTTTAAGAGAATGACTTAGAAAGGAAACCACTAGAAAGAAGGTTATAAATCCAGAGAGTAGAAAAGAAGGATTGCTATGACCAACTTCCCTTATTTAACAGACCGGCCCGGAATTCAGAAGGATGCTGGCATATTTCAGCATACAACACAATATTCTCTTTTCAGATCGGTATCGAGATCAAGTGGATTAGTGGAGGCCAACACATTGCTGCCATGTAAAAACTACCTCTGCTCTTGATGTAGGAACAGGGTGTGGCCTGACCTGGCTGGGAAGATGAACATGACCTTGGGGAAATGGCCTTCCCCTGAGGTCAGCCTGGGGGGCGAAATTCCAATCGCCCCTCTTCTCACAGGATCCAGAAACTCTCATGAGAACAGAATCCAGATAAATGTGAATTGCACCAGGAGTTTGCCCCTTCTCTCCCTTTTTGCCTTGCGCTTTTGCCCTCTTGCCCCCCCGAAACCCCTTAGCCCCCTGCTCCCTAGTCTCCCAGGCCTTTACAGAGTCCTAACTACAGCATCACCTAGTTATTTTATCTACTTGGCCAAACCAGTCTCCGTTTTGTTACTTGAATAAACTTCCTTAATGCCCTAATGCTCTAAAATTCACTTCTGCAATTCAGTGCCTGCGCAAATAAAGAACCTGGAAATATACTTTCTGAATTCCCCTTCCCCTCAGACAACACTCTGACTACCTAAGTGTGCCTGTAAGGACAGGGGTCCCCACAGGTAGGGAAAAGATAGGGTAAAGGCCTCGTTAGACGTTATTTAAAATTAATAGACAATTTTGACTTCTACAGCCAGACTCTAAAAGCCAAATAGCTATATTCCAATAGTTAGAAACATAAAGGCAGCTAGATTCCAACAGTTATAGAGACAAAGGCAAAGGAATTATTTTGGGAAGACTCCAGGTAATGTGATTAACATAAAAATCACAAACTCCCCCCTTTATTTCATCCTTACAGCTACACAACCCAGCCCTAAGTCACCCGCCTACAGCCTACAATCTTACCCCCTGCTAAAAGACAAAGAAAAGTCACAAGGCTAAGAGAAATCGAGGCAGAAGTGCCAGACAAGCCCAAGAGCCAGGTTCCAAGGGCCAGCACGGGAAAAACCCAATAAAAGGGACTGCAGGGAAGTGTCCAGGAGTATCTCACTTTTGAATGCTCTCTCCTCATCGAGTAGCCATCTGTCTTCTCTCTTTTCCCCCTTTTTTGCCACCCTTAATTAGATCATCTTCTCTTAGTTTGAACTCAGTTTCTTTCATTGTTTACTGTAGCTGAGTTTATGATTGCTGGGAGCTGCCCTTTCCAGTGGGCAGCAGCTCACAGTCTACCTCCAGACCTAACATGCCCACACCAGACCCTGCTCTCTCTCCTTGTCTGCTCTGTGTCCCCCACACTGCTCGCAGTATCAGTGAAAGGCACAGCCAGGATGCAAAGGGGATGTGTGATCATTAGGTCTCTTGAAACGTGGAAACTTACTTTCCTTAACTATGATGTGTTTTTCACTTTCTTTTTTCTACTACTAAGAGATTAACTGAAGGGAGCTTTACTACACAGTTAGATTCCCATCTCCCTGACTTTTTTTCTTTTTCTTTCTTTTTTCTTTTCTTTTTCTTCAAGACAGGATCTTGCTAAGTTGTCCAGCAGGGATTTGAACTTGTACTCCTTCTGCCTCAGTCTTCCTCAGTGCTGGGATTTGAGGCATGTCGCACCCTCCAGGCTTTACTATAATATTTTGACATCATCACAGCCAAGTGAATACAACACAGATGTCATTCTGTCAATACATTCTCCTTCTACAAGTAGCTTTCTCAGCTCTGCCTGTCCAACCTCCTACTCCAGATTATTTCTAGACCAAGCACCAGCTCATTTCCATAGGAACAGCCTGGTGCCTCTCTCATCTATCTGATGAGCATCATTACTACAGAATCCTTGATTTTCTCCACCATATATCAGCTAAAAGCATCAGTATCTCCATGCAGGACCCCAGCAAGCCTCAAAACCCCAAACACCCATCTGTTCTTTAAAAAAATTTCTGATCTTCATAAATAATGAAAATTAATAACTATCCATGGAACATTAACTATATGGCTAGATGCAAAAAAAATTAAAATAAAACATAGCACCAGCTGTGCTACATGAGATATGACAGCGAATCAGAGAGAAGAAAGCATTTACAACATATTTACCTGTATATGGAGTTCCAGATATTCAAATATTCTAATACCTTTGATTATTCTGCCCTGACTGCTATGAGGAAAAAAATATAGAATGCAGGAAAAAAATAAAAGAAGAACTGAGTTGTTGGAATTCAGGCAGGCTTCAGAAGTAAGAATTAAGCTGAGAGATCTAAACTATGAATAGTAACTGCTGGACAAAAGTGACTTTGGAGGAGAAGGTATTGTATTCCAAACAGACCAAAAAGCTTGTGCAAAGACCCTGAGGCAGGAATTACCTTCACCGCTTCAAGGAACTGAAAGAAAGGGCAGATTGTAGAGACTGAAGAAGAAAGCAGCAAATCATGATGTGAGACTGTTAACTAGGGCAAGGAACAAGTCATTTATGAACAATGGAAAAGTTTTAATTTTGTATTCCAAGTGTAGCTGGGAGCCCACTCTCTAACCCTTACTATTGAAATTATCATCTGACAGCTTGCTAGAAGTATAGAATCTTGTCATCACCCCACACTCACTAAGTCAAATTCATCTTACCCGTATTTCCAGGCAATTTCAATACACATTAAAATTTGCGAAAATAAAAGGATTGAAGCATGGGAATAACCTCACCTTATTTAGATTTTGTTAAGCTAATAGCTGTATGGACCAAAGATTTGGTTAGGGGTGGGTAAAAAGCATACACAGGAAAGTCAATTAAGTATTCATTGCATTAGTTCATTAAAAAAAATATTATAATGGACTAGAGCAGCCTTAGTAAAAATGATGGATCTGGAATAAATTATGGAAGTTAATTTCAGCACCTGACAATTGATTTACATGGAAGAATGTGGTCGAATAATTGGTGTCATAAGTAACACCAATGTTTCTCTTTTGACAACTGGATGAACAATGTGGTCATCACTAACAGGTACCACTGCAGATCAGACAGATTTGGGGAGAAATATAATGAGTGTACTTGTATATCACATTAGCCGTATCCAAAATACCATATTTGAAAAAAAGAAACCTGATACTTAAAGAGGATTTTATTATCTCAAAGTGATGTTCCATGTGTTATTTTACCCATTCTTACTGTTATCCTGATGACTTATTAATCCTGATGACTTATTATCCTGATGATTTATTAATTCATAAAAGCCAAATGCCAAATACTAACAGTATTAGCATTGTAAATGGTGCCCAACTCTTCTGACTCTAGATCTTTACATATTTTGTTGCTACCTTACTAGCACAAGTACTATCTATCTATAGAAATTAAACAGCAAAGAGCTTTCTAGTGGTTGTACAAGGAGCCTGACAGTTTCACTGGGTAACTCTGTGTACCTCGGGCAACTGTGTAGAGTAAGAGAGATGAAGCGAATGGGGTTGGATGGCCTCCACCATGCTTAAAGAAGAATAATACTTTTTTTTTTTTTTAAATTTTGGGATTCTTTATGAGCTTTAATGAAATGACTTAATGTCTAGCACAACTACTGTAATCAACAATGCCAAAAGAGGTATACCCATATCAAAGTAAATTACTTATTTTTTATATGCCTAACAACTTTTCAGATACGGGGCATAGAGTGGTTGTATGATAGACCTGCATCCAGTCCACCTGGACCTCTTAATTGAGTGGAGGAAACAGGAAAGATGGAAGGAAATAAAGGATATAACTTATGATAGCTATAAACAGTACAGGAAAAAAGAAAGGAAAAGAAGAAGGAAGAAAAGAAGAAGTTGTGACAAAGGATAAGGTGGAGGAGGGGATGGTCAGGGAAGACTTCTAGGAGGAGTTAATGATTGGAGGGGTAAGATTCATGGATAGAGTCTAAGTGAGAATTTTCTTGCAAAGTGAAGAGTAAAGTGCAGAGCTGCAGAAGAGTATGAGTGGAAGTAAGAAGGAGTCAAGACTGCTGCCAGAAAAAGACGGCCCTCCCTTGGGCTAGATGCTAAGAATGGAGATGTCAACATGAATGGTTCTATTCTAGTAGAATTTACAGTACACAGGTGAAGATGCCATCTAAGTAGACATGCTGAGTTAGGTACAGAATCTCAAACATAAGAGACTGGGATTGAAAAGACAAGGTACAGAATTCCATTTCACTTTCTCCTTGAAACATTACTCACAGTATAAAGCTCAAGAAAACCGAAGACCTGAAATTGTGATGTTATTTTTCAAAGAATTTTAATGACCTGGCAGGATTCCAAGTAGGAAAACACCCCAGAGTAGCCAATGGTAGAGTAGAAATTTAAAGTGAAAGGTAAAATGACTGAGTATGTTAACATTTCTAGTTCACTAACTTAAATCTTAAGACATGTTGTGCTGTGGTTCAGATTAGATTTAGCCCTCAGGGATTCATGCATTGGAGGGCTGGTTATCAGGGTGGCAGTAAAGAGGTGGCATCACCTATAAGGGGTGGAGCCAGAGGAGCGGTTCTTCAGTTATTAGTGGCCCTGACCTCAGAAATGATTATGAAAGTTCTTCAGGGAAATCAAACATAGTTTTCAGGAGAGTAATTTGCTCTAGAATTCACAGCCTGTACCCTGAATCTCTCTGGTTTCCTTTTTAGTCATGTGATCTCTCACTCCCACGTGCTGTCCCGCCATTTTACGCTATGGAATAGGAAGTACACAACAGATCCCGGCTGATGCCCTTGAACTTTGACATCTATGAGCTAAATAAAGCCTGGCATTGTGCTGTTGGATCAGAAAATGGGTTAATATGCTTTAACTTGTTTTTATGACAAATTCTAGAACTTCAGTGCTTGCATATTGTAGATGATCTGTTTTAAAAAAAAATAAATCTGAAACTTTCATGTAACGCTTGAAACATCAAAGACTAAACAATTTTTACAAAGTAAGTTCTAATCTGAAATGTATTCTCAGCATATTGTGATTTAAATGTTTTAGGGTATAAACTGGTGAATTTACATGATCATAACACTGATTTTATACTTCATATAGGCTAAGTACCAAATAGCAGCCATATAAATGAGAATACAACCTTTAATTTAGCTACCCTTAGAATTTTCTACTGTATTCACATATTTCATTTGAAAATCTAGTAGACACCTAAAGAACAAGTAGTGACAAATAACTGAAAAAGTAATATAAAATAGATGAGGAAAATGCCTTAATGTATATTTCAATGGATTGGAGAAACAGCAGAAAACCACCTTAGAGAATGAAAAAAAATATTTTTAACCATATGAAAGATAATTTCTAAGCTACGTAGAAAAGATAAGAGAAGAAAATTGTTTAATATATGGGGTGAAGATTAAATATATAAGGAAACTTCTATTTTATAAGACTACAACAATTTAACAGGGCACGCCAAAACAATCTCTTTCGATCTATTTAAAATATTTACAGACATTTATCTAACATTAGAAGGTAATCATAGGTCTGCGCAAATCTTTTATTTCCTTTTTTTTTCTGGTTTTCTATTTTTTAAGTTTCCTTTCAAGTTTGGTTGCTTTCATACAGGAATGATGAGAATTCAGTAGTTTCTCCTTCCAGGGAAATAATTTTCAGTTATTTTGATAAATGAGTATTAGTCATGGTTCATCTTCTGTAAATTAAATGCACACAAAGAAGATGGTGCTTCCTAAATATTGAAATCAACATTATCAACTATTCACTTAACAAAGAAAATGTCTACTTCACTGACAAAGAATAACAAAAACAAAAAACTACAAAATATATAACTTGCTTGCAATCAAAATTTATGGTCCAGGGATTACTTCTGAAATAATGGTTGAGCAGCAGTTCTGTCACTGTGCCATAACTAATTAAAAATGTCCTTCATGAGCCGTTCAGAGTGACTTATTGATCTAATAAGTACATATTTTAGGAGGCACTCATAAATAATGCTTGGAATACTTACAGCAAACCATATAAAGTATTTCGGCAGTGGTTTTAACTTGACTTGACTTACAGTGGCGTTACATCCCAAAAATACTATTCTAAGTTGAAAATACTGTAAGTATAAAACTCATTTAACAATATGCACCCTACTGAATATTGTAGCCTAGCAACAGAATCGCAGAGAGTACTCAGAATTTATCCAGTTGATCACATGACTCACTAAGAGCTACGGCTTGCTCAAGCTGCCCTCCCAGCGCAAGAGCTCCATACCAGGGACTGTTAGCCAGGGAAAGACTCAAATCAAAACTCCAAATTTGAAGTACAGTTTCTACTTATTTCAGATGACTTTTTGTCGCATTGTGAAGCTTAAAAATCATTAGTTACACCATTGTAAGGTGAGGAGCACAGCATTTTTCGTTGGTTTCCTTTTGGTTATTAGCTGGACCTTCACTTTCTACTAACACTAGTTAACATTCTGAAAGAGTATAAATCTCAGAGGTGTCTCTGAAAGTGATCCATCTAAATGATTTTTAAAGTTATATTCTGTGCAAACAAACTCTTAAAGCGCAATAAACAATTTTAAAATTCAATTTATTGTTAACTGGTATATAAAAATAGAAAAATTGCACATATTAATGGGGTAACGAGGTGTTTTAAGGATTTATATCAGGGTAAGTAACAGTATTTTCTCACATATTTATCATCTATTTAGGTAAAAATTGTTAAGATCTTTCCTTCTGGCTCTTTGAAATGTACAGAACATTACTGTTATCTACAGTCACTGTAGTGTACAGCAGCACATGAGAACTTAGTCCTATCTATCTGTAACTCATTACACACTCATCAATCTTTTCCCATCTCTCCTTTCAAACTTCTGATAACCACCATTCTAAGAGTTTTGAATTTGAAGAAACAGCAAAATGTGTTAAAAGTCAAAGTGTGTGGTAAAATAGGTATAAACTAAAACCACAAATTCATGTAGGAATGGTCTTCTACTTTTTGTGTAACGAAGTTACTTTTTGGATAATCAGATATATGAATAGTATTGCTATACTGATCAGAATTTTCAAGTTATCCTTTTGATCGTATTCATTAGTCTCAATTTTAAGAGCAAATAGTTCGAATCTAAGTTTCAATACCATTTCTAAGTTTGTGTATATTTTAAGCAAATCAACTTTTAAAGCAAAAGAATTTTAGTCATTTTTAAACAAAATAATAATGTTGATTTGAAAACTAATCAATATTATAATATTTCAAATTTATGTATTAGCTATATCCTGATATCTGGAAGAGTAACCCAAGTAATAAAAAATCTAAGTGAGGCAGTAAAACACAATTGACATGTTTACACTCACATGTTTACTCTTATCTAAAACAATGCCAGTGAGGGTTAGTTCACCTACTTTACTTCAAAATCTGCATATATTCTTCTTTTGGCTTTGCTATGCTTAGAAATACACAAGAAAATATACCAAAACTAATGATTTGGTGGTGAGTTTTTTTCAATATCTTGAAAAATCAAACAATCATGACATGAGATTATTAAAATTTAATGTAAGAATTTCTTACTAGTGATGAACTGTTTTTACAAAGACCTTAAATTACAGGTAAAAACTTTGAAAGAAAAAAGGAAGGGGAGGAAAAGAAAATTTGTTTGTTAGACGACACATTTAGAGCTCTCAAACCAATCAATTAATACAGTCCCAAGATCCAAAAATAAAAATTTGGATTTCCCTTATTTATAACAGAAATTATCTGCTAGCCGTATTTTTAAAAGAAGGAATGCTACAATTAATTTCCTTGTTTTAGTTATCCATTTTTAAATTTTGTAATTTTTATTAGCAAAAGTATGTCTTAATCTTTCATAAGATGAAATAAAAAGAACATACTGTATTTTTAATTCTAAAAATTCTGTGGCTTAAAGAAAGATAAACTGGAGTCATTTGTAAGAAAATGAATATACTCTGAGACCATACTCTTAAGTGAAATAAATCGGACAAATTTAAATATTGCACTGTTTCTCTCATATGAGAAATCCAAAATATAAAGAGCAAAATAAAAAACAGATAATAGGTAATAGGGAAATGAATCTTTTTCAGATTGGAAGGGGACCAAGAGATAGAGGGAGTGGGGAAGGAAGCGAGAGGGAAGAGATGAAAAATACTGAGATGTATTATGGACATATACCAACTCCCTACCTTGAATGTAATTGTTATATGCTGCAAATGCACTAATAAAAAAATTTAAAAAATGAGGAAATACTAACTGTATTACAAGATAAATCAAGAAAAAAATTATATTGTTTGGAAAATATAATTTGAAATCCTACCAGTTAGCTTTAAGTGTTTGAAAGAGATTAACAAACTGAGTTTCTATGTATCAGAAAAACAAAACTAAAAAAAAAAAAAAAATCAAATAAAAGTTACCAAAAGTGTTGCTTTTCTTTTTTTATTCATATATTTCATCTTCACATTCCTCTTCAATTTACCTGTCAATAATTACTATGGGTTCTTTCTCAATTCATCAGTCAACAGCAGTTAAGAAATAAATTGAAATATTTAACAGTAAAAATGTTTCAGAATCTCACACTGAGACTTATTCGAAGACTTATTTTGACAACATTAGTACATGTTTGTCTTCTTTAATTAAAAAAAAAAGAAGAAAACCATGAGAATAAAAACACTTAAGAAAAGCAATCAGAATATGGAGAAAAATGATAAGCCCAATAGTAAAATGAGATGTACTTGGGAAGTTTTTACTTCACTGGAGAAAACTGCTTACAGAATAATTCATGAATCATGATGAGAATTCATTACAAGTTTCTCTTAGCTGATGCATCACTGAACATATTTGAATTTCATTTAATCTAACTAAATAGGACATTTTTCTTTGCAAAGCTGCACACACCCACAACTTGGAATAAAGTTTCAAAAAGATAACTAAAAATTTCCAATACTCCAAAATTATATTGGCATTGCATTTAAATGAATCCCAGTAATTAAATTAAACCATAATTAGTAAAATAATTTGTCTTTGAATTCAGTAAAATAAATTATTAAGTATTGACTGTCTTATATTTTTCTGAATATAATATTTAATCAACAACTTTCAGGGAACGACATTGGAGTATTAAAGAACTATTTCCACACAGGGTCTTTAGATGCATTATCTGTAATGAATGTAGATTGAGAATTAATTTTCAGTTATATAAGAAAACAATTCTTACAATGTTTACTTGCAATTGATAAAATATTATAATCGTATATTCTTTACAACTCTCCTTTTCAGAAATTACATTAATTTAAGGAAATTAATATCAAACCATCTGCTGTTGAAGACTTCTTTTAGGATTTTAAAAGGTTTATTCATTTGATCTCTTCAATGAAAATCTATCATGTTAATATAAATTCTACTGAAATGTGCATGTTGGCTGAACTAAAATGTAACTGCAGCATCCACTAGTGAGCAAAAGTAGAATTTACTGTATGACAACCCAAAGACTGTGATTAAGAAATTAAGAACAGGCAAGCAAGGAAGCCCATCTTCTGCAAATAACTTGGCACATTTCTCAGATGTCCCTGTGGGGTGAATCCAGAAAAACACCATGCTTTTTATACAGTATGCAGCTGACAGGTTCAGAAGCCAAGTAAAAATAAAGTAATAAAAATAGTAAAAGGCAGTTTTTAGAAATGCTTCCCTTTGGCGAATTTTAGGTCTCTCTTTTATATTTAACAGTTAAGTATATAAAGACATAACTTTGTGTATTGTGGGTATCAGGGAAGAGCCTTCACTGCGGTAGAGAATCCTTCGAGAATTTACAGATCCTTCTTCAGTCAACTGCAATTCTGATGTTCCACATGGTTACAACATTTTTATTTCATTAACACCTAATTTACAAGCATAAACCATTCAAAATATATCAGAACAGATGTAGGAAATAATTATAATTTAGATTGAAATCTTTATCTCCTAGTAACATATTTTAACCCATCTATTTCAAGAAAAAATTAAAAACTTATTGAAGAGGATTAAAAAACAGTTTTCCGATTTAAATAAGCAGATGCCAAAATTTAAGTTGCTGTTTTCTACCAATTTGCCTATTGTTGCAAGCATGCGATACCTGATGTATTGAACTGGATGATTGATAAGAAGGCATGTGTAACACTAACGAGACAATCTATACCAATTTAAATATGATCTTTAAGGAGCCTCCCTGTTGCCCTTAGACATTCAGCTTAATACATTCAGAGGTCTTAAATGTTCCATTCTTTTTTTTTAAAGACAGAAATCGTTTTGCTCATTTGAATTGACATTTAATTAACTATGTATAAAACACATATATAGACAAGGAAATATTTTGGTATTAAACACTAAAACAATGTAATGTTTGATATCATTAAAAAAATCCAGTCAACTTGGTCACAACGGTAACAAAGCCATATCTCCTACCCACGAACAGTTGGACTGTTTGATTACCTTGAGTAAGCAATTGCTCTGGGTTTAAAAAACAAAGAGAAGGAAAAAAAAAAAAGAACCCAATAGCTATCATTCAGATGTGCTGATTTTCATTCAACACCAACTTCCATTCCCATGTATTCAGTGTATTCTCCATTTATTTCCAGAGAAATTTTACTATCAAATACAAACATAATAAATATACCCCCATGAGACCACGTGTCCTCCTCATTTTCAGCCTATTCATATTTTCATTTACAGTAGCTTCTAATTACTCTACTTCTCATATATATTCCTCACTTAATGTCCCCAAACAGACAGCTTGAGGCTGTTCAAACACTTCTCACATGCTCGTCTTCCTACTGTTGTCTACAGGTGCTTCGGGAGGAATAAAACTGAAGAAATGTTTAATATTTTAAAAATACATCACATAATTTGTGCTATTCTAGCATGCATTTTAATGACTGAAGATAGAGCAAATCATGAAAAAAGAACTTTTATTTATTCAAAATGTTAGTATTTTAGGACTTGGACTGATACCAAATGAAAGTTTGGAAAGAAGGCCTTCAAAAAGCTTGTCTCAAAGTGTGTGAGGTTGTTTTTTTGTATATCACATTTCGAATAGGTCAGCTTTCTCTTCTCTGAGTTTCATATAAGCAGTTTTAAATGTATGAAAACAGAAAAGTTGAGTGTCCCTACCTTATAGTAAATCAACACAGATCTCACTTTCAGACTTCATATATCTGCAACATAAAGAGAAAGACATTCAATATTCACATTATGTAAAACCAGCATTCTTCAAGCAAGGGAAAATGGAAACATTGTACTGTCTTCTTAGCAGAGATTAACTTATAATAGAGAAACCTCAAGAAGGTATTATAACACAATTGATCCACAAGAGTGAATGATAGTAACTGGGGGAAAATAATAGTCTAGTCATGAGGTGAAGACATGAAACAGAAACAAACTGGAGCCTCCAAGATGAGTTTCAGATATGTGGCTCAGAAAAATCTGCAGGACAAAATAATTTTTTTTTTCCATCAAGTGAGCTTGACATTCTATAATTTATATCCTACAATACAATCACTATTGTTTCCTTAAATTATAATTCTTAGATAAAGTTTATAGTAGTAATATAGGGAAATTTGAGAAACTCCGTATTATTCAATCACAAGTTTCAAGTGATTCTCATACATTAGCAAAACAATATGATTGCATAAAATTCTGTGGTTTATAAAGTATTTTCATAAATTTTCTGATTTGATCTTTATAAAAACTCAGTGTGACTTCAGACACCAATTATTTGTCCAAAATGATTAGCAATCTCTGAGAGAAACCAATGAGGTGAGTCTTAAAATTGCCTCAGTTGGAGAAAGTTCTTAGGTCATGGGAACCCAGTTAGGTTCCTGCAGTCACTTGAGGTGAGTTCAAAGAGAAGACAGTTTTAGGAAGCCAAGGTGTCTAGAATTTTCAGGGCAGAGGCCCACAGAACTGAGAGAAGAAGAGAGACAGACTCTATACATCTTTAGAGGAATTCTTTTGAGTACTCAGCTAAGTACTAATCAGAGAATGCCTGTGAACAAGTTGCTCATATACAGGAAAAAACAATACATGGAAAATGACAGGAAGAGTGCTTGGGGTTCTTGCATTATGGAGAGAAGAGACTTTTCCCACCAACCAAGGTAAAATAGGGCATAATTCAAAGAGTGCTATTTAGGGTATTACAAAGGGTTTTCTCTTAGTAGGAAAGAAAATGAGCTTTGGATGAAATGAAATTCTGATTCCGACTACCAAAACAACACCTAAAAAATATACAATAATTTTCAGCTACCTTAATCATATCCTACACAAATCTTAAAAATATTAAAAGTGGACAAAACAATAAGTTTATCAGTATTGTGACCAAGTATGAAAGTGAAAAATGTTCACAAGAAATTAAAAAATACAACTGATATCCACTGCTATTCCTATTGTATTTTTTGTGAAATACCAACACAGTAAGGAAGCCATTAATGATAGTTACTATTCTATTCTCTACATTTCAAAATAATCTGTTATTATACCAGGTTAAACAACTGTACCCATTTTACATAGTGCATATTACGCTGAAAAATACCCTATGAGTTGAAGGTCAAAGAAACAGACACAAAGAAAATTAGAAAATATTTTAAAGAAAAACAAGACCACAACCTAACTAAATGCATAGGATGCAGGCAAAGCATTCTTTAGAAGAATATTCATAGCATCCAAGTGCTTGTACAGAATTAATAAAAAATAGAAGAATTACACAAGAAAATCAATGAAAACAAAAGCTACTTCTTTTAAAAGATCAGTTAAATTGATAGAAGTCCTCTGAGGACTGGAATAAGGATGGTAGTAGAAGCTTTCTTCACAGTAGTCCACAATATGAATAAAGCCCAGCACAATAAAGATATAAAATAGTTAACATGTGTTAACCCATATGCAAACTATTCATTAGGACAAACTAATACAGAATAACAGTGGGTAATAAAGAAGATTTCAGTTAATAGCGCAGCGACTATTAGATTTATGAAAGAAGAGGGAAAAATTCTTGCCTCTTGCTTTACAAAAAATGAACTCCACATGAATAAAATGATGAAATGTGAAAGATAAAACAATAAAAAATTTCTAAATGATAACAGAGAAAAACATTTTCATGATCTCAAAGTAGTACATTCTTGAAGAGGACCCAGAAAGTACTAATGTAAGAAACAGTGACAAAATTAAGTATATTAAAAAAAAAATTAAGTATATTGAAATAAAGAAATTCTACTCATCCAAAAAGATATGATAATCTACGATGAAGGCAAAGATCTGTAACCCATATATGACAGGAAACTTTATGTGTTTAACGAGACTGGACTAAGATTTTTCCTGATAGCTGTTAACACATTATTTCTAGATGTATTCGTAACGGCATCTCTGGGAGGGATTAACATTGAACCAACGGGCTGAGGAAAGGAGATCAGGCCTCAGTGTGGGCAGGCAACTTCCAACCTCTGGGAGGGCCTGTGCAGAACAAAAAGGCAAATTCTCTTTCTCTTCTCAAGCTGCGCCTTCCATTTTATCCTGCTGTCAAACATTCCTGGATGTCAGATCTTCAGACAATAGGATAGAATTATTCCAGCTGCTTTCATACTTCTCCATCTTACTACTAGTGTACTGTGGAATTTCTCAACCTTTGTAATCAGGTCAGACAATAAAAAATCTTTTAATAAATTTTTAAATATCTTAATCATTCTCCTTCTATAGAGAATCCTAGTAGAACGACTCCCCAACAGGCTCACTACTTAAAACTTTGTGTGTTTAAAAAGAAACTCGGAATCTTACCCCTCTACAGCAGTCCTCACAATGGACTCCCAAATTCTGCCCATGACACTATGGCTGTCTTCCGGTTTAATGTAAAGTATCCCTGCTTTTTTCTGTTTTGTTTTATTGCTGTTGTTGTTTTGGGGGGTCCTGGGGATCGAACTCAGAGTCTTCCCCGTGCTAGGCAAGCGCTCTACCACTTGAGCTAAATCCCCAATCCCAATCCCTGTACTTTTGAAGCAGAAAAATCAAATAGTTTAGAATTTGAGATGTCAAGATTTAAGTCTCAGACATTCAAGTTACTGTCTATGTGGCTGCAAGCAAATTACTGGCTTTACTCCCACCATTAGTCTCTGTATCTGTAAATGGAGATTACACCACATTTCAACTCTTAGAATTAGATGAAATGACTTACATAAAAATATATTCCATAGCACATATGCTTTAAATGCTTACTTTTTTTCTGAATGGAAATCCAATATACAATTATTCTTTTATCAGCATCAATTTATTGCCCCCTCATAATGTTTTGAGCAAGAGAAAAGAAGCCCTAATATTCAGAGAGTTAAGTGGCATTGTCAGCTAGGCTGGGCAGCCATGTGAGGATCAGCCGGTCCTGTGCCCGCGATAAATCAAGAAAGCCAACCACGCAATTGACAGACAACTCAACCATCAAGTCAGAACTCAGACAAAACTAGAATATTGTGGAAATCCCAAAAATGATCTAATGTGTCCTTGTATCCCAAATATTACTGATTACAAATTCTGTAGCAATTCCGGTTTCATGTTTCCTCCTTACCAAAAATATTTACCCCCCTACCTTCGAATCCTGCTCCACGTCACCCAACATAAGCTTATATCCTATGATGAAACATTTACTAGACACCCACTTTTCCCCACCGTGTGGTCTTTCCCAGGGCAACTCGGTGTACCTGAATTTGCCTTCAGATGCGCTCTGGCTTGGCATTGGGTGAGGAGATGGGCATTTCATGACTGTCCTTTCTTTTGGAGTCTGCCACTCTCTCACAGGGGAGACAGTTTTCTCTTACACATAAACTGTTTGGCCACCTTACTTAACTTTTTACCTCTGTCTTTCCTACCACCAACCCCTGGTGAAGACTGCTGAATATTTATTAGTCCAAACACTCTTCCCCCCCAAAATACTATTTACCAGATATCTAATTTTACAGATCCATTTTAATACTCAGTGACTGAAAGACTGTCAGTTGCTGTTATCTCAAGAGACAAGAAACATCCTTTGTAATGTTGAACCAATTGTAAGCTGTGATAGATCTGAGTGCTCAGCGATAAGGTGCCAAATGCAAGCCTGTAAGTGGAAAAGCAATTTTCTTTTATGCTTCATATCATAGTGTGTCAAAATTTTTTAATTCCTTTGTTTTGTCTTAAATGAAGAAAGGTTAGGTTGTGAGTAAAAACTCTGTTTTGATAGCTTGAATCTCTGAAATAACCTTCACAGGAATTAGCAGAAAGCAGGTCTAGTCAGAGCAATGTTTAGAAAATATGTTTGTACCTTGTCATTAGATCTCACATTTCCAACTATCACTGCCACGAGAATACTAGATTTCTAGCTTTCTCTTTGTTTAATTCAATAGATCTCTTTCATTTGTGCTTTTTAAAAAGTATTTTTTAAATTGTATTTTACATAACATGACACATAAATTGCACACTGTGGAAAGAATTGTCTGCCTCCCTGAATGAAACCATTTTAATCTCAAGAGTTTTATTATCTGTTAAAATCTATTTAAATATAGGCATTCAATTTTACATTACTTGACATTTATGGAGAAGCTATTTTACAGTAGCAGGTTTCTGAATAGACAAGATCACAACAAATATTCATGATTATATGACAGGCTAGATTGAAAAATAAGGAGAAAGAAGGATCTAGAAATTCTAGGTAGTTCACATATATGAATGTATCTGATAAAACTCGACCAGAGATCTAGTAATACATTCTATGAACTTGAAAACCGCAACTACAATGTATATTAATAATAGCCTACCTATATGAATTTATAAGAATTTTAACTGAACTCATCATTTTTGAATACAAAGGTGCACTATTTAGTAACAAAACTTGAGAATAGAGACATTCATTTACAATGTGAAATTTTCATTTGGTAATTTAGGTACTTTTAAGTAGAAAATAATAGCAACTTTTGTAGTTTAAGTGGCTAGAAAGACAATGAACCTTCCTTTAAATTTGAAACATGATCTACACATGGGCAGAAGGTATTTCAGATTTTATCTCAATGATAAAAACATACACATGCTGGGAAAGATTTTAGATACGGCAAGAGAAGGTTTTTGTCTTTGTTTTTGTTTTTTTAACATTTGCTCAAATTGCCTGCTTCCATTAGGGTTAAAAAGAACTGGAAAATGAGCTTCTACAATTAGTTTTCTACAACTGGCCTCATGAGTCTGATTCATGACAACTCAAACTGGGACTTTTATGAAAAAAAAAAAAACTGCAAGATTTTAAATTACACAGAAGAATCTGCATGAAACTTCTATCCATCAAATGGCCACTGAAAAATGAGGTAATTACCTAAAATAATTTGCATGTTAAGAGCTAATACAATATTACAAAGTAAAGTCCAGTTGTGAAAGCAATGCATAATTTCCTGATTAATGTCTCATGCACAATATTCTTCCATGCTCTGTCAGAGTCCAAATAACAATATGGTCAATCAATCAAATTAAAAAAGAAACTCAGATAAGAAATGAGTTCAGCTCTAATAAATCATGATTTGAACTCAGGGAAATTTAGAGTTATGACAACTAATCACAGTATATTGTGTTTTTAAGGCAATACATTTAGTTCTTAATTGGTATAATTATAGATTTTCAGTGATTCAAGATTAGTGTGTGAAGGCAAAAAATCATTTTTAGCTTGTAAAATGTCATCTATTAAGTTACTGAAGAAAGCCTCATATTAAAATATCAATCTGTAGCACACAGCTCTGCCAAAACTTAAGATTTGAGCGATATTTAGTCAGGAAGACTAAGAATGTCAGGGGAGTAATAACGCCAAATTTCCTACACAAAGATTAGGAAACATTTCTCTTGATGCAAAGTGGAAACATTCTCTCTAGAAGTAGAATTAATCTCCTCTGTCTGCGAATGCAGGTGTGCTCATAAACAAAGGAGAAGCAGGTGAAGCGAAGACGTGCTGACAAACACAGAGAATGTAGCAGTGTGCTCTGGCCTGAGTCACTTATTAACAAATTCAAAACAGACTTTTGTGCCCACTCTTCCACTATTCAGTACTTGTGGAAGTGCTTAAAATATTAAGGCTATCTGTGGAACTTAGCAGGATTTTTCTTTGTTGGTAAAAAGGGAGAGGGGAGCACAGAGACGTTTACTTCAAGTCAAAGTGCTTGTTGTTGTTCTTGGCGGTGGGAAATACTGAAAGGAAGACCATAAAATATCGTTATGGTTATTTTGGCCCAGTTGAATAACACCCATCCTTTTACTTCTTCTCAGTAATACACTGATATGTGGCAAGTGAAGAAAGCAAGTTGTAAGGAGATCCGACAAGCTCTTCTTCTAACTGGGCCTACCGTTTGGTGACCATTTAGGTGCTATATAACCTTGGTAAGTGACTTTGACAGAATCCGTCCACTGCCATCCTAGGCTGACCAGAGACCACTCTAAACCCCTACGCCTACCCAGCACAGCCGCACCCAGTGACTCAGCCCTGCTCTTGATAACCACTGCCCACTGTGTCTTCCCAAGCCTTGCCCTTGGGCAACCATTTTCAAGCCTTGTCCTCGGCAGGAAGCTGCAACTCCTACACTGAAGTCTCCCCTCAGAACCCTGTAAAAGACCCCATATCCTGTGACAGAGGTACCTCTCCAGGACAGTCCTACACTCAGGCTTCTTCTGAAATAAACCTGTCCTGTTGAGCTCATATCTCTGTTTCATTTCTGCCTTTTTTCCTAACGTACTTAACCTCTTTCATGATTTTTTTTTTTTTTTTTTTTTTTTGGTGCCAGGGATCAAACTCAGGGCCTTGTGCTCGCCAGGCAAGCGCTCTATGGCTGAGCTAAATCCCCAGCCCCTCAAGATAGTTTTTTCATCAGAAGGCTGAGAACAATCACATAAACCATCCTAGTGGCTGGATGAAAGTACTGATAAGACCAATTTAAGTGATTAGCGTTTAACAAGATGGGTAACAAGTACTTGGCTCAGTGAGTAGTACTAGTAACTAGTAAGTTTACAAAATTTAAGTAATAAGTTTTTTTATTAAGGCTGCCATTTAAGCTTGAATGTTCATTTCCTAAACTCTAAATGGAAATAATAACACTCATCTGATATGTTTCTTGTGAGAATTAAATGGATTAATGGACCAAAATTCTCCTAATAGTCCTGAACCTATAAGTACTCAATTTTTATATAAATAATTATTGATAGCTACATGCAGTCATTCAGATTACAATTTAAATTCAGTTAAAGTGTCACATGAACCACATTTCAAATTTTCAATATTCACATGTGGCTAGAATTTCTTGAAATGGGTGAGACAGACTATTTCTATCATCTCAAAAAATTCTAATAGATACAGACTAAAAGATGTATAGGGAAAATCATTCGGTAACAGGCAAAACAGAACAGAAAGGATGGGAGAAGACGGGACAGTTTGCAAAAGATGACTAATTCATACTGTCCATAAATTCACACTGGCTCTGGTTGTTTCAGGCTTATTTTCTTTACATTTAGAATCATATTTTTTTAATTTATGAAAAAATTCAGAACATTTTAAATTTGCATCATACTGATAAGTTAGCAGGGAAAGAACTATCTTGCTACCTATTCGGTAGAACCAGGTAGAATTCACTCGAGATAGTAACTCAGTTTGGAAAGAAGAATTATATGATTTCGAGTGACACACTGACGGGAGAAAATTATAAAGCTTTGGAAGTCTAAATTATTTTGACTATGATCAAATCTTAATCTCATAAGTCACAAATAACTACTATGCAACCGTCACCAACAGTATACCAACATGCTTAATATTCATTAACAAAGACATTAATAAAGGGCAATTATATCACCAATTTCTCAGGTGACAATAATCTTCCATTACAAAACTCTGTGGCCATTTTTGCATATTTTCATCCCTTGTCCTGGATTTCTTTGGGCTATTTAACAATAACGATGATTATTCCTTAAATATAGAAACACCTTCTATTGATTTTTTACCCCAGTTCTCTACTTCTTTCTGGCCCTGTAATGCTTCTTCTCAATGCACTTCTGCTGTGTTCTACACTCAATCAGAATTTCTTGCTTGATCTTATCATGTGATTTTTCTTATGCCACTTTAATTGCTCCTTTGCATTTTCTACTTTATTCTCATGGTTTCACATATCACCTGTATACTACTATTGTCATGTTCTCTGAACCTAGTCAGAAGTTTTCATTTGAGTAGGCAAATTATAATTTATTTGTTACATGTGCCATAGCCTACACCCAGATTTTGTGAAACCCAATTACTCTTATTTTTCTTCAGTTTTCATTTACAAAATAAGTACATTTGTGCTCATGCACACACGTGCCAGTTGTTTTCTTCCATTTTTATGTTTCTTACTAACCAACACCTGATAATTAGCCAGATGTACATATCTTAAATGCTATTACCAGGCCAGGAGTCAGAATCTTTCTCTTTACCATCAAATGCAATACAAATACACTCCTCTTTCTATATGTGTACTTTCCTAGCTTGCATTGTATCTCCAGGAATTCTCATCTAATTGCTACAATAACTCACTGACTCATGTTAACTATTACCTGCTTACTCTCTAAAGTATTATCAATACAATTTTTTTTCTTAAATACAAATATTTTTGTACTATTTAAAATACAGTGAGTCTCATCACTTTCAGGGACTTCTAAAAGCATCATGCTGGCTCCTGCTTATCGTGTAGGCCCATATTTTGTCTTTCTCCTGTAACATTCCAGAGCCAGGAGACCCCAGTACACCGACTATCTTCAAAGTATGATTTGCCATCTCATGCCTCCAACACTCATTAGAAATACTCTGCAGTGTTATCCATGCTTGTTTTCTTGAAATACTTAATATACTAAATCTTTCTAAAAACATTTCAATTTTGATGCATTTTTTTCTCATTTTTTTCACTTGGTGCGAAACTTAAGGTAAATTGGCTATTTGTTTGGACAAACCGTAAGATCTTCAAAGGTTTCATCCTTAGCATAACATCTATAATGGATAGATTTTAAACATGTCACATATAGCTTTTAATTAATTTATTAAGACACTCAGTTATACTTATTGAATTATTCATTAAGGTATGTCAGAAAAATACTAAGAATAAAAGTAGTGGGATGGCACAACCCATTGAAAATAAAAACATGATTCAAAGATACAGTTACAATAACAGAAGGTTCATCAAAGTTTGTTGTATGAAATAGTGTTTTCTTCATTTGGGCTTTGGAATCCACAGGTCTCTATTTCTTCACTTTATTGACTTTCCTTTCTTGCCTGCTTTGTGGATTCTTCCTTGTGTTACGGACCTTTTAATACTAGAATAATACAGCCTAATATTTTTGTTCTTGTACCTCTTCAATGTATTTGAACACCTTCAGAGATTGCATTCAATTTTATTGTTTTAAATATCATCACTATTCTGAGGATTCTTAGCTTACTCCCATACAACACTCCAGGCTTCATTTTCAGCTACATACTCAACATTAATTATGCTTTCAAATTTCACACATTAAAAACTGAGGTCTTTATCTCCCCTCGTAGAATATGTTGTACAACATTAGATAGATAGGATTTCTATTTTGCCAGTTAAAGCCTTAAAATATCACCTCAGTACAGTAGTAGTTTTAAGAAAATCTGCAAGTACACTTTCAGAATATTTTGAAGGATTCAAATAATCGCAGATCAAAAATATTTTCTAAACTGTATCTACATTCAACACAAATGGACTTTTTTCTTTTCATTCCTTAAGAAAACACAAGGCAGGAATATTGCAAAAGAAGGAACTACTGTACATATCTAGAGGAAGTACATTACTAAGTGAAGCGTAACAAGAAACATTTGCCAATAGGTGGTCCCATAAGCCTTGATGAACGCTGACAAAATAACCATTTCTATGACTAATAAAATAGATAACACTGCTAAAAGATGATTAATTTCCTTTATATTTCATTTTCCACTTTGTGAAATGTACTGCATTATGCTGGAAGAGGGCAAACAGAATATCCATAATTTTTTTTGAGCATATAATCTATTTCTGGGGTTTTCACAGAATTAGGAGTTTATAAAATGACTTTGGAGAAATGCAGTAGAAAGAGATGTAATATCTGGACCATAGCTGTGTTTCAATATGGTATGATAAAATGTAAGTGAAAAATTGTATAAAAATAAAGCATGGAAAAAGAGAGGTGGTGAGATCACCTTTAATGTTGAATAGGAAGGCTACACATTTCCATCATGTACTCAGGAAAAGTCCAGAGCTCTGTAGATGATAACCAGTAATAAATAAGATGAAATTGTATTCCATTAAAAACTAAGACTTCTAAAGTTTAATAAAATATAGGTAGCGAACATGTAAATATATAGTAAATACATATTAATTTTCATCATGTCCTTTAATTATCTAAGAATACAATTAGACTTGTAATTGTATAACATTTTATCCTAGGTGTCCATAAGAAATCCTAGAAAAGAGTAGTCTACCAAAATTACTGGACAAATAGAGCATAGCATGATAGCAAGTATCGATATTTGAAATTAGAATACATTTTTAAGTGTTCACATTTTTTGATGGAAAGAATGACCATGAGCAGTAATGTATTATTATCTGCAGATCCTACTCTACAGGGAAGGGATTTAGGTAAAGAATGCAATTTTATAGCTCTACACCAGGAGTTGATGTCAAAGTCATGTTTAATGCAAACCTTCTGATAGCTAATAATTTGGTTCATTATCATCTTTAGTTGATATATTTGTCTAATACCAGTTACAATTAGACCATGCCAGGCATGTGTACTCACATTTAAATAAATTTATAAAAAGACAAGTAAAATTATGCTGGTTACATGAATTGCAAATTAGACTCTCTCTATGTCAGAAAGGTCAGAGTTATGATTATACTGTTTTCTCTTTGCCCTAAAAGTTAAAATTTTAATAAAGATTAAGTGACTGTATAAGTTAAAGATGTGAAGAAAAAGTAAGTATTTTTTTGTTTTCTCTCTTTTTTATTACTGCATATTACTTATGCAGATTACATATGCAGGTTTCATTTTGGTAGATTTGTACGTGTACATACATTCTTTAATCGCTCCACCCATAGTCCTTGCCTCACACTCATCCTCAGTTTCACACTTTGGGAAGGCATTAGTGTGTAGAATATTATCTTGACCATATTTATGCCCCCATTACCCACTCTATAACCTCAGTAAGTCCCCCTTCTTCCCTCCCTCGAGTCTCATAGCAGTGTAATTGTTCACAGTTCAGGATAACATGTTGGATTTATTTCTGAAAATTAATAATTTATTTTACATAAAACATACAGAAAATAGGATTTATTTGCTAGCTTTATCAATAAAATAGTGTTATAGACAAAATAACTTAATTTCCTTGAAATATTCTAAAATTGTTTTAAAAGAAAATCCCCACTTGCATTTTGGTTAAAGAACAAGAGGTAGTAAAAATCATTTGGTAGTATTATTTTCTTTTCATTTTACTTTCAAAAATTCTAGGAAATATTTTCAGCTAGAAAGTTCCTAATAACTTATCTGAAGTAGGTATTATCTCAACATTTCAGAGTAATAATCTTTTCTATTTGAATAATGAATCATTTTTGCAAGTACCCCAAACCCCTTCATTTCCAGGTTTCAAGTGAATTTCTGTTATATTTTTGAAAATGAAGATATAGTAAGAGGAACAGCATCCAAAATTAATAATAATACACAGTGTATCAGAAATATGGTATGCTGTTTGAGTATGTGTTGAATCAAATTCTCAAAATCAAATGATGGTAAAAATAATTACAAGAATAAATACTTTTATAGCAATATACATATTTTACAGTGTATTTATGAACATTATTTTAACTTTCATAATAATATCTATGAGGAAGACATTATTATAATTTTATAGGCAGATAAAGAAATTTATGCACAGAATGTAAGGAATTTGCTAGGACCATACAGTTAGAAGTGGAGGTACCAGGATTTGAGCTGAAAAAAATCAGTTTCAGGATTCAAGATCTTAACCCATAGATTGAACTACCTCTCTCAAGAGTAGCTTTCATCCTTGTAAATGAGGAATCAGGAGGTCAGAGATATTTGGTTGCAAGTCAGGATTTAAACTGAAGTTCTCTCAGTAAAAATTTACAATATTGTCTTACAGCACTGTAGTGTACCAATTTTATGTTCTCCTGGGCAGTCTGTATTTTCCTATCTTATACTGTCTTCAATGATGACAACACATAAATTCTCAAATATAATGAAGTAGAATACAAATTATGTAAAATACATATATCCCAGGTGAATTGAAATAGCATAGATTTTTTAGTTTAGTTTCCTTTCAAAGTGGTGGGAAACAAAGGAAGGAACTAATATTTACTTAAAATGTGTATACATTAAATTACATTAATTTTATCATTTACAACTCATTTTAATCCTTAGAACAATACCCACAAGACAATAATATTATCCCAATTTTGCGGTTGAGGAAAAGGAGAGTCTGCAACATAAGAAAGTCAAAGTCAGAATAGAAATTACAGTGTGGCCTATTTGGCTTTAAAGTGATTCCCACGCTTCAAATGGGGCACAATGGAAGTACAGTGTGGTTTCAAGCACATTTCTTCCTTCAAATATTTGCCGAGGTACTGAGAAATGCAATCAGTCAGGCATATATGGTTTTTAAAAAATGCAAGCAAGTTCATATCATAAAAGCATATATTTTTAAATGTAATTTGATTAAAATGGGAATTTGCTATGTTACTGATCTTGGAGATGAAAAGATGCAGAATGCCTTATCTGCTCTCAAATAGTGATGAAATCTGAACACAAGCTTTTAATTTCCTAATTCATTAATATTTGCTTTTTGAGTCAAGATAAGAAAAAGTTCTAAATCCTTCAGTAATAAGCTCATTATGAATATTACTACTGATGCAAAGTTCTGAAAGAAAAGAGTATTTATCAGATGGGACAATGAATACCATGAGCGATTTAGTTACATAACTTTTTTTTTTATTTTTTGGGGGGAATGGGAAAAAAAGAAGCAACAAGATATGTCATGTACAGGTACAAATCCCCTATGATGAATGTTATCACTGTGTACATCTAAAATGTATCATTAAAATTAAAAAAAATGCAATATTTTGTGTGTTGTATTCCGGCTAAATAAACAATAGATGTATTTTGCTTATACATTTAAACACAAAGATGAAAATCAATATTCCACTTTTCCCCAAATCTCCAAACAATGCATTTTATTTTTTAATTCATAAAGAATACTTAGTAAAAATGATCAAATAATAAAAATTAAAAAGTATTACAAAGTAAATAGAATCATCATTTGCCCTCACCTTGTGTTCTCTTATTTAACCACTAGTAATATATAACTTTAGCGTGGACATTGTTTATAGGTTGTGCTCATATATTACTTTGTTCTATATATTTCTAAATACATCTGCATTATATGAATTTTCTATAAAAATAAGATCATAATATATATTGTTTTATAATTTGCTTTTACTTACACAAAATATCTGTCACAGGCATATTATGCTTATGGGTTTACCATAGGCTCTAGAGTTTGCCAATGACTTCAATTATTCACTTTATAAATAATTCAGAGGTAGTATCTTTTGTGCTTGCACGGTAATAAGGTTGCTCCTAGAATTCCCATCTAAAGTGTGGCAATTTAAAAACTCACCACAGTTCTTTATCTGAAAAACATCAAGATTTGCTGAAAGAATATGGACTTCATCACGTTTTGTAAGACGGCTTTCTCATTGGTTTATATTTTTAACCATGACAAGTTTAATCATCCTGTGTCTATTTCTTCACCAGCAGAATGGAGATAATAACAATGCCTGTTTCATAGACTTGTTGGGAAGATTATATTATTGAAACAATGACTTTCATTTATGTGTCACTCATAAATTAAAATTGCCTTTAATTATCTATGTTATGCATATAATACAAGGGAAAAACTTCCTTTTTTTAACAAAAAATGAAGGCAAAAATTAGTGCAGTTTTGTTTCATGGACTTGAAATGCTTACTATATTTTACACAAAACTTATAAACATTCCCTTTACTGCTCCTGAAACATACATTTTTATTTCATTGATGAATTTGTATATCATAGTGTCATAACTGTGTTACAAAATAGAGTCTGTAATATATAGATAATGTACAAAAGTGAAATACACTTATTATTGTATGTAGGAAACCAAGTAAAACTTACACACACTTTGATACTCTTGTAGTTACATTTTGGGGTGAATAATTTTTGTACTCTGAATTATAAAATTAGGAGTAAATTGCAAATATGTCACTCTGCATATTTTATCTCCTTCCACATCAATGATTTGAATAACTTAGAATATGAAAAGGTGGAATATGAAAAGGTACATTTGAGGTACTTATTGACATATATCTAAAAAGACTCCTAATCCTATATATGTGTGTTTCTATATTCCTTAGGTAGCTTATTTTCAAAACTGTTACATATAGAAATTAGGAACGCTTTTACCAGGTGCGAAGATAGACCTCTGGAATGTGTGGTTTGTATTTAGTCACTTATTTAGTTATTGTCATGAGACTTCCCATCAATATCCTAACTCCTAATTATACACAGACAGGAATGGGTGTGCGTATTCACAAGGGAGACAGCTCTGTCGTGGCTGAACAGGAAGACATCCGATTGTCCTGGGTGATCTTTACATCTCTACTTGTAATAGTTTAGGAGGAAGCTGGTTCTTCTGCTCTGGGTCACCCTAACCCCCCACCCCCGGGTCGTTCTAACAAAGCCAGTTTTGCCTGAAACTGTCTGCTGTTGCATCCTCACAAACGTATTTCTTACTTCCTCTCTACAGGGAAGTCTATCAGTGTCCATCCAGTGGACATCTTTCATGGAATGATAACCTGGAAGACATGTGCGTTCTACTGTCCATTTGCTTATAAGGTTTTGTGAAATTACCCTGTTCTAAATTTTACACGGGATGACACCAGTATTGTTTGTATACTGAGGTCCATGCTTTCATTGTGCAACATCTCTACAGAAATACTTAATATGTTAATGTGAATTGAGCAAAATAAATACATAGTCGATCACCAGGGTATTTGGCTATTCTAAGGAGAGAAAACAGCACTAGTTCTCATTGTTGACTTTCCATCTAGGAAGAATTCCTATTTGGTCAAAAACACACCACAAACATCTCCTCTTATTTCTTCTACTGTCTGCTCCAAACACTCACTAGTCTCCTTGGACCCATTCTTCATCACTCGTCACTGGGGAAGCATTTATATGAGTGCATCTGAGGCCTTGGGGTGCACCGCCATTCACACACCTGTTACTTGAATAACCAAGGACGTATTCTTGGTTTTTCCCACTGAGACATTACTTCTCTAAGGCCTTTCCTGATCCTGCACTTGAAAAGTCAATTTACTACCCTCTATGTTTTCCTAACTACTAGAATATATTTCTCATGTTACTTTCATTCAGTTTTACATGTTTCTTTGGTGATCTGTCTTCCCTAAAAGGTTTTAATTCCTTGAAAATTATGGTAATGCTCAAAAGAGAAAAAAAGAGCTACCTCCATAAAATTTACACTCTGATAGAAAAAAATAAGTGTGAAAAAACAAATAAATAAAGTACAACTAGGGGAACAAAACAATATAGATCACGGTATGCACTGAGAAAGAAATGAAGAGACTGTTAGGATACAAAAAGCAAGGGTAAAGGACTTCCAGAAAGTTACCCTGGAAGGCACTGAATGTAAACCAAAAAGGAGGCAGCAGTCATGGGAAGAGTTAGGTGAACAGAATTCCAAGCAAAGGCCAGATCAGGCAGATTGAACCATGAGAGGAATATTGGGACTTTTCTCTAAATTTAATTCACTTATTCCAACAACACTCATTCAACACATACTACAGACCAGAATGCAAAGGTGAAAATAAAGTCTCTTTGCATAGAACTTATATTGGAGAACAAATAAAGATGAAACATAAATAGTAAAGAATAAGAATAAAGAAAAGCATATTAATGAACACACACTGATAACATCCCTAAAATTGATACATAAAATCTTAGTGAAAGCTGAATATGGTGGTGCACACCTGCAATCTCAGCACTCAAGATGGGCTGAGGCAGGAGGACTGTAAATTTGACCCCAGCTAGAGTAATTTAGAAACTCTGAAACTGTCTCAAGATTTAAAAAAAAATGTTAAAAATGGGTTAGGAATGTAGTTCAGGGAAAAAGTCCCCAGTACCCGCTCCCAGCCTCCGAGGAATAGGGTCGGAGCCTTTCTATAGGGTGACCAGAGAGGTTTCTCTGAGTAGGTAATGACTGACCAGGGTGCCAACCAATCTGAAGCAGTGAAGCAGTGTGAAGTCTAGGTAAGGGAGTACAAGTCAGGGGAAGAGCTTTGCAAGCCTGAAGCAGAGAGAAGTTGGCCTGTCTGGAAAAACAACAGGGCTGGTAACCTGGGAGTGCTGAAGGCCACGGAGACGGTGGCAGAAAGGAAGTAAGCTCAGTATTCTGCCACCCAATTATTATACTGAACTGAATCAGTTGTCTGGGGACAGAAGAGTAAACGTAAAATTCAAAATTTTAATCCAAATTCTGTCTCCACTTTACTTGTTACTTACATGAAGAAAGCATGCTTTCTCAAAGTGCTTCCAGTGCCCAGGCAGAACTTATACTCACTTAACCAAGGCTTAGAAATTTTTTCAGTCTTTGAACATTAGAATCTTATGTGAACTTTTAAAAAGTTAAATGTTACGGGCCTTCACCAGTGAGGTGTGGAAGCCCAGATAAGTATACGTAATTTTTAAAAACAATCATGGGAACTCTCCTGAGCAATGGTGGTAGACAACCACTCTTTTCTACTCGGTTGATCTAATTGACCATTGTTCATACAAAATAAGAATTATCTGGAGGAAATAAACTATCATCAGGGTGATTTCTTTCTCATTTTAGTTGCAATTTTATTACCGAGATTACCAATTGCAATGAATGCTGACACGACTTTCAATCACATTTTGCTGCCTGGATATTACTGAAGGTTTCTACATTCTCTTTTCAAACTTGAATCGCATCACTAATGAAAAGATTGGATTGTAGCTGATGAATACATTTTAATGGTAAAATATCTGAAAGTTATTTTCCTGATACTACAGGGGTTACAAATTACCTAGCCATAACCTAACAGATATTACATCAAGGTTGAAATATCATTAAAGTTTTCTAACTATTTCTATCATAAATAGTCTTTTAAAGCATAGTAATAAACCTGCTTAATTTCCATGCTATATGCTCAGTAGTTGTACAATATTACTGGAAATTAAAATGCACAAAGACTTCTAATGTTGAATATGAATAAAAATATAAAATAGAAAGAAAATAATACTCAGTAATCTTCCGGCCGGTCTCGAGAATCCCAGTGCCAAATTGCTTTAAAGAATAAATTGAGATAGAATAGCATATAGGCTACTGTATTTTGCATATGAGTCTTGTACATATTGAAAGAAGGAAAATCACATTGAATGTGATATTTTTTGCACACATGAAACTGTCTTTCCTGAAAATGAGATTAATAAGAATTCTACAAAATCAAAATAAAAAGAAATATCCTTTCTGAAACAAGTCTAAATATGAATATCACACTATTCAACAAATAGGTTTATGTTTTAGATTCAGAGATTATATATAAAATTTCCTTAAATAGCTTAATGGATTTCTCCGCAAATAACTTTTTAGAGACTATTATCCATACTTTAATGTTCAGAAAAAAATATATCAGTATATACATGTATTGCACTTTGTGCATACATTAAAATAACGGGCTGTGGAGTTGTGATTCTCAAGGAAAAAGGTTTTGAGGACAAAAACACAGTGGGTGGGCCAAGTCAATGTGAACTATTAAAAGCTCCCTGATTTTTTTTTTTTTTTTTTTTTTTTGGTGGTGCTGGGGATCAAACTCATGGCCTTGTGCTTGCAAGGCAAGCACTCTAACCACAGCTCCCTGATTTTTAAAATGTTTATGCTATCCACACTACTAAAAATTTCGAAAGTTCAAATATTATTGAAAGAGAATATAGTCACTTTTCAAACAATAAACAAGCGTGTGTTATATTTTTTTTTTAAATAAAAAATTGCCTAAAATATTGCCTAAAATAAAAAATTGCCTAAATAAAATATTGCCTAAAAATTACAAATGACACAGCGCACACACACTGAAGTGTGAAGTGTGACCCTGTGTTATGTTGAGGGCATGGGAAACATCTTCCTATATTAAGGAGAGGAAGCCAGATAGGAAACATTAGGAGGGAGATTACACAGTTTTTTCAAATATCATCCTTCCTTACAAATTTACATTGGTGGCATTCAAACATATGTGTGGGAGAAATTAAAACCTTTTTTGTCAAAAAAAAAAAAGTCCAAATAAGCCCAATATGATGATTTTCCCAAACTGTCAAGTTATGGCTACTATACCAGCTGCCATTTGGAAAGAGTAGAAGCTGACAGACTCTATAGTAGTACTTTTTGATAGGAATTTGAAAAACAACAACAACAACAACAACAACAAAAACTGGAACTTCAAGACAACTCAGTGACTAAATGCGTAACAATTCAGATCCTTCCATCACAATTTAAACTGACCTCATATCATTTAGATTTATACATTAAAATGTGAGAGGGTAACAATTATTTCAAGCCAAAACAAATTTAAGGCCAGGACTTTGTGATATGCCACGTAACACTGTTCTTGGGATATAAAAGATTGAAAAAGAAATGGAGAAAGACTTTATACACAAGGAGTTTAAAAAGCATGAGCCCATACCATACACAGCATTTGATGTACTAGATTTTCTTTTATTTACAAAATATGCCTCTAAATTATATATTTATTCTGCTGTGAGAGATCAGGTGAATTAACCACTTCTGTATAACACGTTAGGGTTACTGCTGGGATAGTAATGCCTTTCACGCTGATTTATACACCCTCTCTATCTAACTCACATGTTGCGTTCTCCACGCTGAACCTGTAAATACCCACCACAATTAGAAAGCCTTTGAAAAACCTTAAGCACTATTTATAAACAGATCTCAATCTGGAGTATTTTCCTTGAAAGCAAGAGGAACCGATGACATGGTTAAGCTAAACATGAAGACACACATGAGGATTTCTCAATTTTAAGCAATAGCAGTAGCAAAAGTACTCAGTGTGCAAGTATTAATATCCCATGGTAATCTATTTATGTTTTTAATAACTCCTACAGATTCATAGCCAAACATGTTTTTGAAGAAAATCAATCTTTTAGAAGAATAACCTTCTAAAAGAAGAATAACCTTCTGTGTGTGATGTGTAATTGTATGATCTGTCCTGAAAACTGAGTTGTTTTCAAACTGTCCATTTTTGCTGCCTTTGAGTGTGGAAAAGGACATGTGCAGAGCTGTACACAGTATCTCTGAATGCATTCATACAGGGAGAACTCCTGCCTGTCCTAGCCAAGCCAATGGGAAACAGGAAGAAGTGAATCGAATTTTAAAATTGTGGTAAACTGCGAAATCATGCTTATGCCCCAAATAAGATATAACTAACAACTGACTAGAAATTATAATAAACTAGCTAGTTATTATAATAAAAAGATATTTTATAATAGGAAAGATGATCTATGACAGGTGGCTAGTTCTCTTTGATTGTAACAGTTATAGCGTTCTTGAGGGGATCTCCAACATGCATCTGAATATAGTCTTTATAATACAGCAGGTAAAAAGGATCCGAACTTTGTGTTAGTTTCTGAATAGGACATGCTTTAGAAAAAAGTGGAAGAAAATGCTCAGTTTCTTTTGACTATGAATTTTCAAAGGTAAAAATGTCATATTACTTCTGAAATGCAAACTCATATTATCCTGGACATTGAAAATAATGAAATACTTTTAATACATGATGTCAATGTTCACATATACATTTTTGTGAAGTCTGACAGAGATATTCTAAAGCTCCAGATACAGTAGAGATACATTGGTATGTCCTTTAGGTTATACTGGAAAACTTAAATGATGCAAAGAAAATTAAACTAATATTCTGTTAGATACGGACTCATAAAGAAAGATTGAGCAAAGTAATACATACTTGTTGTATTTTCCCAATCAACCATCCCCACATTCTCCACAATCTTTTCAAATATGTAGTCTATCTCCTTCCAAGGTAAAGATCCCAAATATTTCACCTACCCACAATGGTGGAATGGGTTACCCTACGTACACAACTTCCACCATAAGCCAAGCACAGATCTTGCATTTCACCTCTCACATCACATAATATTTTAGTCTTATACGGGTCACTTTATTTATATCCTCTATCATAAGAACCCATAATACCGGGGTAGGTTTTCACTATAAATATATATATTTATACACACACACACACATATATATAAATTACATGTATTATATGCAATAATATTTTATTCACATATAAAAAACAATATATTTTATTTACATATATAAGTAATATATTTTCTTTATGTATATTATACAAAATAATACATTTTATATATCATTTTTGAGTTCTCATTTGTATAAACAAAATAAGTAATAAAGTTACTTGACAGCACGATTTGTAAATGCTTATTTGTTTTCAACTAAATACTTTGTAAACTTCCTCAAACTCATGGACTATAAGAAGGAAATGGAGAGATATGCATTAGTCAATCCATGTCCCTGGTGTAGTGAAACAGGCTTCAAAGGCTGATTATGTATTCACAAATTTGGTATCATGTTACTGTGAATAGCAAAGTATTTCTAAAAAGCATGAAAAAGGTGTGTTTAGTACCATAAACCTGTAATCTAAAAGTTTTAAAAAACTGAATTGTTACATGTGGTATAAAAATCAAGACATTTCAGGCTAACATATTAATAATATTTTTTAATACTTTAGTATGCATCAAATATGAAATATAAACTTTTTAACTCTAGAATATTTAACAAATTTAAAGATATATAACTATTGAAAGCTGCATGGTACCATTGTAAGACAAACTATACCATACTTTCAGAGGTAAAGCAACCTTGAATAATATATTTGAATAAATATAATTCATGTGTTTGTTTTTTATATTTTAGTAGTTAAAGTTTACTTCATTTTATTTCAAATTGCATCAAAGCACAAATACAAAGAGAATCGCTTTTATAGGGTCGACGAATATCTCAATTAAATGTAAACTACAAAGGTAATCTTTAAACTCTCTCAGAAACAGTAAGTTAAGGAAAAAAAAAAAGACTGACACCATAATACTGTGCCTATGCATTGATATTATGTTTTTATACCACCATAATTAGACAGCAAAGACATAAAATTTAAAACTTGGAAATAAAATCATTTATTGAATTTATGTAAGTTTACGCATTTTACTTTCAGTAATATAAGAGTATACCCACAAAATGAAGATGCATATAAACATTAATCAATGGGACAACCCAAATGCATGCAGTGTTAGTCTGGAGAAATGTGGCTGCAGACAACTGTTCTGAAATAACTCATAGTACAGTGTGAGGACCAAAACATGGGCTATCCCTTGAGGTTTTCATTTATAGTGGTATCTCTCATGCTTAGCATTAACTTCTCTAGTATTTAAAAAGAAAAACTTAAATATTTCATCAGGAAAGAAAGAGCAATAATGAAGTCAGTCAATGAAAACAAATACAACAGGTCAGACAGCATTCCTAACTTTTCAGTCACTTTTGGGGTCAGTCTGTTGTCTTACAAATATTTTTCAAAGTAGAGTTCAAAAAAGTAACATGTCAAAGGCAGGTATGAGAAACAAATTAAGAGGCTGTATGAGAATGATATTTGACATTCCCATTGTGGAATTAATTGTAAGATGCTGGGTGCTCCTGACAGGATAGACTTTTCTCTGAGACTTTCTTCAACAGGAAGAACTATTTGATATTCTCTTCTCTTTACATTTTGTTTAATAGATCTTTGCTGACAATGATTTGGCAAATCTAATTTACAACTATCTAACATTGCTAAAGACAAAAAAAAATGCTAGGACTAGTTGAGGTACACAAAATAGACTACAGAACCCTTGAAAGTTGTGCAAGACTTTGCTTATTAACTAACAAATTAGCACACACATTATGTTAGCATCTGAAAATACACAGCCATCCCTCATCATTTAAAGCTAAGGTAAAAAAACAATATTGAGACAGAAAAAGTATTTAGTAACAGAAAGCTAAACTACCAAATAAGCAATATAATTATGTATTGAATTGCAGTACGATAAACACAAATATACTTATTTTAAATTTACCTGGAAACTTTTGATAATATGATACCTAATTCCTAATTAAGAATTCTTTATAAACCACTGGTTACAAGAATTTCTCCATATTCTGGAAATCTTATATTTCAGAAATTGGCAACTATGGCCAGCAAATCATAACCAGCTTGACCCCTGCTTCTGTAATTAAATTTTATTGGAATAGAGCTACATACACTCATTTGTATAATGTCTTTGGATGCCACTTTCTCCCATAAGGGGCAAGACTGAATAGTTATTACAAAGAATATGGCTTCAAGGCTTGTAATATTTACCATTTGGCCATTACAAAACTTCCCTGACCGCTAATCATTTTATATTTGATAATCAGTAACACCCCAGCATTTCTTGGCATATAAGAAATAATCTCCTAGGCACATATTAACTTTTAATTTTAGAGCTACGCCGTTGTATGAAATAGATTAAGACATATTTGAAATAATTTAAAGAAAACAAATTTCCGCTATAACTTAACTATGTTGTTGATGTACTTACAAAATATTTTATCTAAATTTAAAAAAAAAGCACTGGTTACCAGATCTGCATAAATAATGACAACTAATGCTACTATTTACTATTGTGTTTGAAGGGTGGTGAAATTTCAGAGCCAGAGGAAAAGCAAAAACTAATTTTATAAATCTTCGAAATACAAAAAAAAATTTTTTATTAGAATTACAAAAATATATTAATAGGTTTACACTTTCTACATCTGAAGAAAGATTTGCCTTTACAACCAAAGAGATCTTTACTAACCAAAATTACTACAGAGACAATCATACAGATTACCAACTGAGAAAATATTTAAATTTAAATAATAATGTAGATAATCAACAAATACACCAAAATAAGCCATGTCTGAGACTGATGAATTAAATTAAAAGAAAAACGTTACTTCTTTAGAAACCAGGCAATTAAAAAAGTCTTCAACTGATTTTTAAGGCCAATTCAAAATTCACTGCATAGCAGGATGTTGCTTAAATATGAAAGCAAATAAAGTCACATACATAAAAATGAATTCCACCCAAGAATTACAGTACAATAAGCCGAGTGGGGAACAGTCACAGAACATAGTTGAGCAAAACTACTGCTGCCTAAAAACTAATGATATTGCAAAACAATTAGAGTCTCGAAATAAACTCTATGAACATGGGCTGAGTTTAAAGTCCAAAAGAGAACAGAGTCCATGTGTTACAGTTTGGATCTGGATTATCTGCTGAAGGCCCACATGTTAACATCTTCCTTCCTTATGTGGAGATAAAGGAGGTGGTGAAACTTCAAGGGGTGGGGACTTGTGGGAGCTCTCAGGTCACCCCTTAGTTCCAACAGACTAGTTCAGTTAGTTGTTCTGTAACAGATTTTGTTTTGCCACCTCATTGAAAGCTTGATAAATAAATTCGGTAGTTATTATGACCTGTCTTGCACAGAGGAAGACAAGACAAGTGATCAAAAGCCCGTATTTATTGTAGGAAGGTTTTTGAGAAACTTGTCTGATATTGCACAAGAATATTTATTTCTTTGCAGAATTCAGTACTAGAAAAAATTCATGAATCTTTCAGAAATTGATACATTTTGGTGGTCTGTTTGTTGATGCATGTGTGCCAGTCCTAGCACATATATTTCTTCTTGATTGCCATAGGAAAAGTTAAAAATCTATCCTTCTCATTCAAACCTGGATATCTGTCAATATTCCTAGAACTTGTGCTTATTTTTATCTTTAACATTATTTTCTATTATATTTTATATTTATTGTGTCTGTTTTTCTACTTGATACAATATTGTTATTTTGTAGAAGAACATACATGTGCCCTTATGAACATATACATGCTCATCTACAAAGACAGGGATGTATGGAAAAAGATGTAAAGGGAAAAAAGAAGGCAGAAAGAAATAGAAGAAGAATATTTACGGCACATATCATTAATTGGTAGCCTATAAGCTGAGTGTCATCCATAGAAGTATTTTATTTGAACTGTATAATATTGTAAATAACCATGACTTAAAGTAATGGCAACTTTAAAGAATATAATTAAATAGGATTGTGGTTTCTGCTGAAAAATTGGAAGGCATGGGAAAATCATATTTATATTACTTTATGGAAACAGCGATAGTTTAGTAGCAATTGATTGCTTTAGGTAAGTAGACAGCTGTTGCTAATACTTAATGGGATAGTTTTTTATAATGACAAATACTGTCCTGTTCACACATTTCTGTTGCTTATTTGGCCTTGATACAATGCTAATATTTAGCCACTGAGATACTCGACGTTAAAGGGTACACAAGTACATACATCAATAAAGTCATATACTTCGATCTCTTGGATAGAGTAGAAGATGATTTCATGAAAGTGAGAAATAAATCAAAAGCATGATAGCTCCTATGGAGATATTGTCCCTGCATAGTGATTTAAACCCAAATCAATGGACAAGAATGGGAAATTCAGCTGACTTTTTAAGTGTCACAGGGGTTCAGATGGTGACACAGAGAACCCTACAGCACAGTCCACACCTACTTGAGCCGCGTGCTGTTCTGTTTTAAACCTTAGCATGATCCATGCTTGTTCAGACTTGGGGAAACTTTCAATACATTGAGAACCAAAAGCATCACAAGCCGGAGAAGAGTATGTTAATGGCAAAGAGATTCAAGACCACAAAGGAAACGATCAGCAAGTGCCATTCAAACTGCGGAAAGCACAGTACGACACTCTACTCAGCAGCTATGAAAAATCGGTGCTGTAGAAAGCAATGCTAAATGGGCTATGCCTGTAAATATACCATTAGGCACAGTACTATAATAGATGTAAAAGTCTGGGGCAAAACGGAGGCAAAAAGAGTGATTGATTGCTGCCAGGGGCATCATGGAGACCTCAAGGAACAGGAAGGACATCCACAGGGGTTTCAGCCAACTGGCTTATGCTGAGGAAGAAGATGAAAAAGTATAGAATATTCATCACTCAGGACAACATTTTTTCTTAAGTTTAAATTAAGCCTGCATAGAGATAAACATTTATGACAATTAGGGCTACAGCCTGAAGCATTTTGGCTCACAAACTAAGTGCCTTGGTTAATGAGCAAAGATTTCCGTTCCTTTGCATGCATAAATACTAAGTGCAGAATTTATCACTCATTAAATCGTATCTGCTTCTTCTCTTGCATTTCACCAGTGGTTGCATCAATTGTCATTTAACTGCTCTAAATAATGTGTTCTCTTCCCTGTTGTATTAAGCTATTTCTATCAGGCTAATGATTTTCTGATTTCCACATGCCAGTGATTTTTGGCAGTAACAAATGATGCCTCTTTTGCATGTTGCAAGTAGCTTAAATTATATTTTACATACCCATTTAAAGGATCATTAGTTAAGTTAATATCACTGCTGTTCAGGAGCATCAAGCATTTTGTAAAGCATGGTCTAAATAAATACCTCAATTTTCTGCAGTATTTCAATAGTTAAAAAAATGTTGATAAGTAAGTTTAACCAGAATATATCATTATCCTTTCTTATATGTTGATGTTCATATTCTTAGGAGTTCTTCAAGAAGTAACAATATTTTTGTAAGCTTTGGAGAAGAAGTACTATCTATTACAAAGACAAATAACTTCATCCTAGTACTGAACCTGTAGGCTGTCATCCAGAAATTTACATACTACATTGCTGTGGTTTTCATTATCATTCATTTCTACAGGAAACGTTTTTTAAATAATTATGATCCAGAGTAAAAGGAAGTTGGAAAATAGGAATACCTTGGGTGAGTTTCTTAAATCACATGTGAAATTCTTACCCTTCCTAGAATATGGAAAATCTACCAGTGAATATCTGGGATAAACGATGAGAGAAATTGGTTTTAACACGAGTGATGACAGATAAATTGGTACGGCATCGGCTCTGTACTCTGAATAGGAGCAAAAGGTCAACTGAATATCCTTTGTTGAGATAAGCTTAAGTACACACAGGTTGGTCTTGTTCCTAATCACACATCAAATATTAAACAAAACAGAATAGTGCCTTGTTGTAGCTTTGCGTCAGGAGTCAAAATTGACAGTGCAGCAACAGAGATGACTAGACTGACTTCACAATACTAAGGAATAACTTGTATGACCATGTTCATGACCGTCCACCCCACACACATGAAATACATTTTTTACGGGCCTGAAAGGATAGTGAGGGCATGGGCACTGGGACATTGCCCCACCAATGACCATGAAACTAGAGCACTTAGAACCAAGATACTCGCTAAAGATTATAATGGAAGGAGAGGAGGAAAAGGGCATGAAGAAAGAATTGACATGAGTTAGGTGCATGCACCAATTTCCCATAAAGAATGTAATAATTATGTAATGCAACTGTGTACTAATATAAAATAAAAACTGAAAAAAATTAAATACCAATCATCAAAAAAAAAGATTCTAGTTATGGAGAGTTACCAACTGGATTGTTACCAACAATTCTTTTGAACAAAAATTAGTTGTGTTCATAACCAAAGATGAGCAGCCACTTTTAGCTATGAGATAAACTGTTCATGTGCATGAAATGAGGGAATAACAGCCAGAAGGCCTAGTGACATCATATAAATTTTACGGAATGATCAGAAGTTATATCTATTTTCCTGCTAACCCAAGCCTATTTGTGCAATGTAAAAATAAATCATCTTTCATGGAGAAACACCTGAAGAGTACTCTAATGATTAAAGTTCAAGAGTTTTTCAAAGGGCTTGCATTAGATAGTCTACTAAATTGTTGATAGTTTAGGCAATTGAAAAAAGTTGGAGAGACGATTGCGGATACCTCTAAACAATGAAATATGAGATTTTTATGTGAAGGCATGTGAATCATAGGTTAATATTGTAGGTCTCTTCCAAACTGGAAACATCCTGGGTGGTACAGAACAAGACCTAAGATTTATGATAGGTGCCTGAGAAGAAATCCACCACATATTCGGGATTCGTAAGTACTACAGACATCAGGATCACTTTCTAGTGGTAACTGAACAAGACTTCTTCCTGAGTCCTGGCATCTAGCACACTGATTGTGAGTGTAAGGGGGACATATCTGCTGTCCCAAAGAGTATAAATCTAAAGAACATTTTATATCAATTGCCAGGGTAGAGATGAGAGACTCTTGCTTGAACTGGGTAAGAGGAAATTACACCCTTAATATACTCAATAACATCATGGAATGTCCCATGTTTTTCACTAGGAGCTAGTTGGTTTTTTGTTTTTTTAAATATTTTTTTTTTTAGTGTGTTTTCCAAACATAATGATCGTATTTATCCTGAGGAATTTGTACATAATATACCTTAATTCTTTTTTTCCATTCCCCTCCCCTGCCTTTAATCCTTCTTCCTCCTCCCCACTTACAAAAGCTGTGTTTCCATTTTTCCTTCCGTTCTCTTTTTTTAAATCCCCCTCCCTGTTCCGCTTCCCATTTGAACAAAGGAGCTAGTTGTTTTGAAGAATGTAGAGACAGTGTGGATGACTTGGCCCCACATTCCAATTTGCTGTACCTCCACGCCTCACTCTCTGCCCAAATGAGCCACAGCGTGTGCCACAAAACTGTGTGCGTCTGAATTTCAACCACGGATCTAATACTAATGTGGTCCTCTTGTCTCCACCTCATGCATCCTGCCTGATTTGGCTTTGCACTTAGATTCAGGCATTTTATCGATGCTCTGGATATATCAATCATTTTATATATCATCAATATCCCAAAGCTATTTTAGCAGATGGCATACATTATATATACTGATGGCATAAATAAGGAGAAGAAAGAAGCACAGAAGGAAGAAGGGAAGGTGGAGGAGAATGTAGCAATATGAGAGGCAAAAAACAGAGGTGATATCAGCTGTTATTTCTTTATCACTATGTGAGGAAAACTGAAATAAACATTTAAAAATTGTCTCATTCAGTCTTCACCTTATAAACTAAAAACGTGGGTCCTTAAAAATTGCCTTCAAACAGAAAATAAAATCCTCTGCAAGGAAGAACAGAATTTGTGGTGAGTGCCTGGAAATGTTTTAGGATAGTAAAACAGACTTACAGAGAACTAAGTCACTTGCTTAATATGAAACCCAACAGGAAGTCTCAAAGCCAAATTTAAACTCAGCTTTGCCTGCCTAGGAAATAACTTTAACCACTTTTCTACATAGTACTGCCTCCCCCATATGAGTTTAATGTCATTTAGACACTACAAATAAAATAAACAAATATATTTTTTGAAATGTAAAAATAATTTTACCCAATAGCTTCAAATTTTCTTTTTTAATACTTCTTGGTACAAAATATGCAATATGCTCAATTTCATTCTCTTTTGCACCCCCTGGTGGAAATGTTATTATGAGAAAAATGACCAAATAAGAACTTAAACAAGAAAGATATTATGGAAAGTATTTTTAAAGAAATGGTTAGGTTGAAACTACTGAATATAATATATTTGATTCTGTAATTAATGACAAATTACTTCCATAATTCCCTGGTGATTTATAATAGTATGTTAAACCAATCTCTTTCTCTATGTCATTCACACACACACACACACACACACACACACACACACACACATGTTATGGGAAGTGAATGTGTATTCCAAACTAAGATAATTGAGTTTCAACAGGAAACTCAGTTGAAACATATGCATATTTTCCTCTTCTTCAGTGTATGCAATTATTCCCATATTTTCTAATTTATTAATTTATTTTACCCAAAGCTTTAATTTTTATTCTTTCTACTATGCTACATATTGGGTATAAGTGGGCATGCAGAAAATGTCACTTTTTGCAGGTATGTGTATAGATACATTGAAATATTTTCTAAGAAAATAATATCTGTTGTAGAGTGGAAATATAATAAAATTGAAATATCTTTATTTGCTAGTAGCTACTTCTGTTTATACTCTCCTTGCCATTTAGAAATTTAATCTTTTTCTCATCAACACAAAAGAGACTCTAATATTGTGACACAGAAAAGATTATAATTGCTTAATTATTTGTGCAATATGGCAAATACACATTTTGCACATATCAACAGAGATGTTATGTGGAATAAAAATGTTTTCATTATGTATTTGAGTTTTGAACAAATGTGCTTACATCTAAAATGAATCTGCTCAGTTGATAGAGCAAGGAAATGTGAGTATACTACACTGTGTATATATCTATAAATACTTCTACATAAAGTCAGTCATAACTACATTAAGCAAAATCAATCACATGGATGATCCATTGCTAATGTCTTACCATATAGATTGTTTGGATCTTTTTCCCTTGCCACCTGTACCTCCCTTTTCCCTTGCACCTCCAACAATAAGAATCTGGCTCCCACCATCTGCCATCTAAGTACTTACTTGTTGAATTCCACCACACACATATAGCACATACAGTGTATAGAACTGTTAACCCAAACCCCAATGGGAAATTTTCCTAGGAAGAGTAGAGTCCTTCAGTTCAGTTTATATGCTTTTAGTTTTATAAATTCACCTCATTTCCAAAGTCACATACGTCATCCCTTCCCCTATATCCTCCAATTAGGTCATTTTATATATTTGTAATAGATTTTTGTCACATTATGGTCCCATTCAGTTGTCCTCTCTTCTCCTAAATCTATATCATTGTAATATTAACCTATTCATATGCATTAAGAGTCACTCTCAGTACTAATGCATTTTCTGTCTTAGAAGGAATTGGTACATTTCATACAAGTTATCAAATTTGAGGACATAGAGTTAATCACAGAATTCTATTCTGTGGCTTTGGTTTGTCTCTGGGCTTAGTAATAATCATATTTCTTCCATTTCTGATGCTGTTCATTGCTTTTTGCCTATTTTTATACCCTGACTAATTACTTATCAACTGAGCTCACCTTAACAAAGATTCAGCTTTTTGTTCCATTGATTTTCTGTATTGGTTTCCTGTTTTCAATTTTATTGATTTCTGCTCTAATTTTTTATGATTTTTTTTCTGATTGGTTAGGTTTCAATTACTATAATTTCTTAATGTAAAATCTTATATAACTGAACTTTGAACTTTCTCCTTTTCCAATATATAGATTTAATGACGTAAAATTTCATCTCAGCACTGCTCACAATACGTTCCATAAATTTTGGTATGTTCTCTTTGTATTTTCATGGTTCCTATTTTTGGATATTTGAAAATATATTTTAGTATCTCAAGATATCTTTCTTCCTTGCTTTGTTACAATGTGTTGTTTATTGCCCAAATATTTTTGGGGGGGACTTTCCAATTATGCTTTAGATATTGATTTCTAATTTAAGTACTTTACATGATGAAAGAAAAACATACTTTATAAGATGAAAGATATAAAATCTTTTATACATATAAAATATATTGCATTGCACAGAATGTCATCTATCATGGTAAACATTCTTGCACGATTGTAAAGGATGTATATTCTACTCTTGTTAGATGTGGTATCCTATAAATATCAATTAGATCAAGTTGATGGACAGTGCTATTAAATTCAAGTACATCCTTACTGATTTTTGCTTGAAAGACCTATTAATTACTGTAATGTTGTTGCTGAAGTCTGAAACTATAGTAAAGGATTTGTCTATTTCTCACTATAGTCCTATTACATATAAGTTTGATGCTCTTTTGTTAAATGTCTATACATTTCAAATAGTATCTTCTTGGACAACTGTCTCTCTTATAAACACTGATAATTTGCCTTGTTCTGAGTTATGCTTTGTGTAAAATTTATATTTGGATTCTTTTGCTTTCTTTAAATTAATTTGTATTATATGCTCCCTTACAAGTACATTTTACTTCAAGCTTAAAACCAGTAGCTTCTTCTAAAGAAATTAGCAGTTTCTCCATCACTTGCATTATAGTTTTAAACTACTTCAATATACTTTTAAATGACAGTATGTTAATTTATATGTATGGCAGGCACTGTAGAACTATGGTAGAACCTTGGTTCATGAATGATTCTGTTTCCAGACTAAATTATTCACAAACAGAAGCTTTTAGCAGTATCTTGCTTCTGTTTACTCACTCTGCATTGAACACGAACATGGCCATCTTTCCCAGAATCCTGGAACAAATAAAGATTGTGAACCGAGGGAGGCACTCTGTATGCAAGTTCTCCTTTCTCTTCCCTTTTAACCTTATTATTTTTATTTTATCTACATGTTATAATCATACCAGTGTTGTTAATATTACCATAAAAAGAGCACTGAAAATAGAGGAAAATAATTTTTTGCTTCATATAAACTTTCTGCAACACATTTTTTATGCAGAGCTGAAATCCTCACCTGCATCATTTTCTTCTTCCTGAAGAACTAATATCAATGAATTATCTCAATTTCTAATTGTCTGAGAAAGTCTTTGTTTCTCTTTTACTTTTTAAATTCAGATTTTCATTTTTATTACTACATTTTTACAGTACAGAATAATTATATTCATTGTGGTTGGTACCTATATATAACACATCTTAATTCTTTTACATCCCTCCCCCACCATCTCTTCTTCCCTTTCTGATTTATAACAATTTTCTCTAAATACTGATTTCTAAGTTGTTGGGCTTTTTCTTCATTCTGGACACTTCACATACTTCACTCCACTCTCTTCCAACTTGCATGGTTTTAGATTCACCAACTCATATTTCGAAAATGTGTGTCATAGCTGAGTCTATTTATGATGCCTGCTTTTTCTTTTTTAGATTCTATTTGTGGAAAACAGCACATCTTTAAATTTTTGGTAAAAAAATAAGACATGATGTAATGAATAATAGAATCTCGGGTAAATATACAGTCTGTATTTATTGTTGAATCTAGCTAGGAGTTTGGCTATGTTTAATGTTTATGTGCTAGAAGGTTTAAAATGCTGTAGTGTCTAATTCTCCTGTTGCCTTTTGTATTCTTTTCACACTTAACATGTTTTTTTTTTTTTTTTTTTTTTTTTTTTTTTTTTTTTTTTTTTTTTTTTTTTTTTTTTTTTTTTTTTTTTTTTTTTTTTTTTTTTTTTGTGGTGCCGGGGATCGAACTCAGGTCCTTATGCTTGCAAGGCAAGCACTCTAATCACTGAGCTAAATCCCCAGCCCCACACTTAACATGTTTGAAGATTCTTTTCATGAGCTTTATATATATTAAACCTTTAACCATCTCACCCTTTCCAGGAGGCAGATTCCATTATTATCACAATTTTAAAGCTGAGGAAATCAAGACACAGAACTGTTGAACAAATAAAGAATTTACTAAGTGCAATTAATAATGCGATTTTTGAAATACTAATCACATGGCCAGTCAAGATTCAAACACAAGAAGACAGCAGAGTGGAGAGAAACAGAGTAAGGGCCTCTCTGAGATTTGTTGTCCAGATAATGGAATATAGCTATTTAGGCAAGAGAAGAAAGAGGGAAACATGTTCTCAGGACCCAACAGGGATCTGAAGCAAGAGTTGAAGCCCACGGGAGTGCAAAAGGAGAGACCAACTCAAAAGAAGGTGATGAATGGACGGCACTTTCTCCCAGAACTCCGGCTTGCATCCCTGGCTCACAGCCCCAACTTGCGGCCCCAGGTCTTGGCACAAGTGATACAGTTTGAACCTGCAGATGCATGGTGACTACTGGAGGCCCCAGAGACCTCCACGGAAAGACACACAAACAGAACGGAGTGGTGGACCCTGAAGACTGCAGTGGCTGGTGAGGTAGCTGAGTCATCTGATTTTAGATGGCCCCCAGGAGAGGGTGGCAATCAGCTGGTCGCCGTCTTGGAAAGGGGCCAAGCTCCGAACTCAGAACAGGTGCTAGCAGCTTTTGGTGCAAAGGCAAGGCTTGGTAAGGCAGAGCAGAGTTCAAACTCAAGTTGGCAGGAGGGAAAGGAACCAAGTCCAAACTGGCAGGGAGCTGAGTCCAAGCCAGTGGGAGACATACAGTGTGTCTCCAGCTGAACAAATTGGGTTTCAACCCAACAGCCAATGATCAGGCTGAATTTAAATGGAATTGGTGAATCCTTGATATGAGCCCACCTGGGAACACTTGCTACCCTGCCATAAATCTACTGTTGGGATTAGTCAACAAGGACCTGGGCCTGCCTACTCTGTCTACCAGTGATAGTAGAGACATGCCTGGAAGCAGACATTTCTTTTTCTTTTCTTTTCTTTTTTTTTTCAGTATTTTTTCCCCTCTCTACTCTTCTATTTCTTGATTTTTTTTTCTCGTTTTTATGGAAAGTGAGTTTCTAGTTTTTTGCTCTTATTGTTTTGTTCTGTCCTTGTTTTTACTTCTTCCTTCTCTCCTTCCCTCCCGTTTTCTTTACTAGTTCCCCAAAGTTTGTATAATTTACCCCTGGCTTTCAACCTAGCTTCTCATCTCTTTCTTTTCTTCTATTTCTCTATTCTTTCCTCCTAATCTCTTTTGAATATTCTCCCCTGAGAGTAAAATCACCATAGTGGGAGCATATTTACTGTATACAAGTTTCTGATTTATTTTGGATATTGTTAAATAACCATGGATCTAATTCATATGGTTTAAGGTGGTAGATCAATAGTTACCACAGTTTGTCATTTTCTAGACTGTGTTTGATGCTATTATTTTTGCTGATTGTACTCCTTTAGCCAAGGTCACAGAATTGTTCTGCTCAGTTCTTCCCTGCCTGCCAAGACCAACACTGGCAGAGGATCACAAATAACACTATAGGCCACAGTCAAAGAACTAGGGGCTGGCCAAATAGACGGCAACTTCTCAGCCCCAATAAATTGAAGAGGCAAGATCTTGTAACAGACTTATAACATAAAAACCAGCTACACCTCTAAAATATCTCTGAGGAAGAAGTCATTTCCAAAGGGTTCTCAAAACTAACAAAAAAGCTACCTGCCACAGGCAATTTATAAACATTGACCCAAGGACTAAACTAAAGAAGAAAAAATAGAAAATGAGAAGACACACAGATAAGATGCAAGCCCATACGTCCTGCCCACCGAAAGCAAACCCAGTGGGTAATGAAGTGGAGCAAGCTGAAAGCTTCTCTCCCAGGCTCTTGGAAGCAGTAACAGCAGAAGTGAGAAAGCAAAAGAATGAGGCTCTAGAAAACATCAAAACCGAAATCATTTCCAGAATGAAAGATATGATTAATGACTCTAGAGCAGATACAGATAAAAAAGTAGAGGATCTTAGGAAAATGATGGAAACCATAAGTGCCCAACACAGGAAAGAAATGAAATCCATGAAAAAGATTCAAGCAGATGCCCAAGAGATTAAAAATTCCAATGAAAGTATCAGCAGTAGAAAGAAACAATGCAAAGAGAGAATCTCAGATACAGAAGACAAGATTGTGATTATGATTGAGAAAAGAAAGTTCTTCAAAATGGCAAGGGACCATGAAAAATCAATACAACAACTGCTAGTTGACATGAAGAAAAATAACATAAGATTGATTGAAGTCAATGAAAAAGCAAGAGATAGCACAAATGACATAAAAAAAATTTATTCATAGAACTAGTGGCAGAAAACTTCCCAAGGATGGAAAAAGAACTTGACATACAGATAAGTGAGCCATACAGAACTCCAAGTAGCCATGATCATCAAAAATCTACCCCAAGGCATATAATAGTCAAGATTTCAGAAATTCAACACTAAAACAGAATATTGAAAGCTGTTAGAGAAAAGAAACAATCTATAAGGGAAAGCCTATCAGAATAACAGCAGACTTCTCAACACCAACCCTCAAGTCAAGGAGAGTTTGGAGTGAAGTATTTCTTTTTTTTTTTTTGGTCCTGGGAATCGAACTCAGGGCCTTGTGCTTACAAGTCAGGCACTCTAACCACTAAACTAAATCCCCAGCCCCTGGAGTGAAGTATTTCAAGCCCCAGAAGACAATAACCTTTAGCCCAGATTGAGGTGTCCAGCAAAATTATCTTTCACAAATGTTGGAGATATAAGATACTTCCATGACAAAGAACACCTGAAGGGATTCATGATCACCAAATCGGCACTCCAAAATATTCTGAAGGACACTCTGGAAAGAGAAAATGAGGACTACAACTCCAGGATTGGCAACAGAATGAATTCATCAGGCAAGGCAAGTAATTAAACAGAAGGGAAAAATAGGGAGCCAACAACAGGTAAATAATATGACAAGAATAAGTCAACCTATGTCAGTTATAACCATCAATGTAAATGGTCTCAACTCACCAATAAAAAGAAGCAGACTGGCAGAATGGGTCAAGAAGCAAGACCCAGTAATATGCTGCATACAAGAAACACATTTAATTCAGAAAGAAATTCACAGACTAAAAGTCAAAGGATGGAAATAATACTTCATGTGACAGGAACCCAGAAAAAAGCAGGGGTAGCCATTCTATTTGCAGACAGAGTGGATTTCAAGCCAAGACTCATTAAGAAAGACAAAGAAGGGCACTACATTCTTGTAAAGGGAACAATCCAAGAAGAAGATATGACAATCATAAATATATATGCACCTAATACCAACACACCTAAGTACATACAACAAATATTGATGGACGTGAAAAACCAAATAACCACCAATATGATTGTAGTGCAAGACTTTAATACCCCACTGTCACAAATAGACAGATCAACTAACAAAAAGTGAACAGGGAAATATCTGAACTAAACCAAACTCTTGAACAAATGGACCTAGTAGATGTATACAGAGTATTCCACCCCACAACATCAGAATACACATTCTTCTCAGCTGCATATGGGACTTTCTCCAAAATAGACCACATGCTAGCTCACAGAACATGCTTAAGTAAATGTAAAGGAATCAAAATGACCCCATGCATACTATCAGATCATAGTGCATTGAAACTGGAAATAAACAGAAAAAGGAACCACAAATACTCCATAAACACATAGAAATTAAATAGGAACTCCCTGATCAATCAGCGGGTCACAGATGAAACTAAAGAAGAAATTAGACAGTTTCTACAATTGAACGATAATGCCAATACAACCTACTGAAATTTATGGGACACAATGAAAGCAGTCCTACGAGGGAAATTTATAGCCCTGGACATTTGTATTAGAAAAACAGAGCAAGCTCAAATAAACAACCTAATGTTGAACCTCAAGCTTCTAGAAAAAGAAGAGCAAGTCAAATTCAAAACTTGTACAAGGGAGAACATTATAAAGAACAGAGGTGAAATTAACACAATTGAAACTAAGAAAACAATACAAAGAATCAATGAATCAAAGAGTTGGTTCTTTGAAAAATTAAATAAAATTAGCAAACTCTTATCCAACCTTATTAAAAAAAAAGGAAAGAAAAGACTCAAATTCATACAATTAGGAATGAAAATGGTGAAAAAACAACAGATCCTGCAGAAATCCAGAATATCATCAATACCTACTTTGAGAACCTGTATTCTAATAAGATCAAAAACACAGAAGAAATAGTCTCCTAGATACATATGAATTTCCAAAACTGGATCAAGAAGATATAAAAACTCTAAATAACCCAATATCAGCCACTGAAATTGAAGAAGTATTTAAAAACCTACCAACAAAGAAAAGCCCAGGTCCTGATGGATTCACTGCTGAATTCTACAAGAAATTTAGAGATGATTTAATGCCAGTAATTCTCAAACTCTTTAACGAAATTGAAAGGTAAGTAATACTTCCAAATTCATTCTTGGAAGCAAGCATTACGCTGATACCAAAGACAGAGAAGGATCCAATGAAAAAAGAGAACTACAGGCCAGTCTCATTAATGAACATAGATGGAAAGTCGTCAGTAAGATACTTGCAAACAGAATGCAACAGATTATCAAGAAGATTATACACTATGACCAAATAGGATTCATCCCAGGGATGCAGGGATGGTTCAACATACACAAATCCATAAATGTGATACACCACATTAACAGAGCCAAGGACAAAAACCATATGATCATCTCAATAGACACAGAAAAGGCATCTGACAAGGTCCAACACCCATTCATGATAAAAGGCTGGCAGAAAATTAGAATAGATGGTCTTTATCTCAATCTGTTAAAAGCCATCAATGACAAACCAACAGCCAACATCATACTAAATGGTCAAAAACTAAAAGCTTTCACTCTAAAATCCCAAACACGACAAGGATGTCTTCTCTCACCACTCTTACTCAATATAGTTCTGGAAACATTAGCCAGACCAATTCGACAAGAGAAAGAAATAAAAGGGATAAGGATAGGAAAAGAAGAAGTTAAATTATCATTATTTCCAGATGACATTATACTCTATATAGAAGACCCCCAAAAGACTTCTACATTTAATAACTAAATTCAGCAGTGTAGCGGGATACAAAGTCAACACTCAGAAATCAACAGCATTCCTGTATATAGACAACAGACTCACTGAAGCAGAAATTAAGGTAACAACACTTTTTACAATAGCATCCACGAAAATTAAGTACCTAGGAATCAATCGAACAAAGGAAGATCTAAACATCGAAAACTATAGTACTCTGAAAAAGGAGATTGAAGAGGATTTCAGAAAAAGGAAAAATATCCCTTGCCCCTGGGTAGGAAGAACCAATATAGTGAAAATGACCATACTCCCAAAACTGTTATACAGATTTAATGCAATCCCAATTAAAATAACAATAGCGTATCTCACAGAATTAGAGAAAAACAATCCTAAAATTCATTTGGAACCTAAAGAAACCTAGAACAGCAAAAGCAATCCTGGGGAACAAAAGCAAAGCACGGACCATCACAATCCTTGACCTAAAACTAATATTCAAAGCCACTGTAATAAAAACAGCATGGTACTGGCAAAAAAAAAAGACCCCCATTACCAATGGAACAGATTAGAAGATGAAGAAACATATTCAAACATTCTCAGTCACATTATCTTTGACAAAGGGGCCAAACAACCTCACTGGAAGAAAGACAGCCTCTTTAATAAATGGTGCTAGAAAAACTGGCTCTCACATGCTGAAGGTTAAAACTAGACCCATATCTTTCCCCCCGCACTAAGCTAAAATCAAAGTGGATCAAAGATCTAAATATTAAAACAGAAACATTAAATCTATTGGAAGATAGAATAGGTCGAACTCTTGAAGACATAGGTGTAGGCAAGGACTTTATGAACAAATCCCCAGTTGCCCAGGAAATAGCACAAAGAATCAACAACTGAGACCTAATCTTATTAAAAAGCTTTTGGACGGCAAAAGAAACCACCAACAGAGCAAAGAGACAACCCACAGAGTCGGAAAAACATTTTGCCAGCTATTCCTCCAACAAAGGACTAACATCTCAAATATATAAAGAACTCAAAAAAATCAGACCCCCCAAATTTAAAGACCCAATCCAAAAATGGGCAACTGAATAGACACTTCTCTGATGAAGAAGTAGAAACAGCAAATAAACGTATGAAAAAACGTTCAACATCACTGGTCATTCAAGAGATGCAGATTAAAGCAACCCTGAGATGCCACCTCACTCCAGAAAGAATGGCTATTATCAACAAATCAGCCAATAACAAATGCTGGCGGGGCTGTGGAGAAAAAGGAACCCTCCTCCTCTGTTGGTGGGAGTGTAGACTGGTGCAACCACTATGGAAATCAATGTGGAGATTCCTCAGGGAACTAGAACTAGAGGTTCCATTTGACTCAGCTATTTCCCCTTCTTGGTATCTTCCCAAAAGAATTAAAAGCATCATACAGCAGCGATATATACACACCCATGTTTATAGAAGCACAGTTTGTAATAGCTAAATCTTGGAAACAGACCAAATGCCCATCAACCGCAGAATGGATATAGGAAACGTGGTTTTTTATACAATGGAGTACTACTCTGCCACAAAGAATGATAAGCTTGAGATATTTCTAGGGAAATGGATGCATTTTGAGACCATACTCTTAAGTGAAATAAATTGGACACACATGTTTAAATACCACATTGTTTCTCTGCTGTGAGAAACTGAAAGTGTAAATAAAGACTAAAATGTCTTATATTGGGAAAGGGAAGAAAATGTCCAGAGGGAAAGGGAACAAGGTGTGTGGGGGGGAGAAACAGAGGGACAAGAGAAATAAGAAATGGAAGGAAAAAATGGAATCAAAGATTTTGTAAACAAGGAGGGAGGAGGGGGTGAAGGGTGGGGAGGGGAATGGGAAAAAAGAAGCAACAAGATACATCATGTACCTGTACAAATACCCTATGATGAATGTTATCACTATGTACATCTAAAATGTACCATTAAAATAAAATTTTAAAAAAAGATTCAAACACAAATAACTGAGCTCCAGAACGCATGCTTCAAACCATTATTTTGAACAATAGTAGTCGTCCTCGGCACTTCCCATTTCCTGTACGGCTGCTGACATCGCTCCTACATAATTCCAGCTCTACCCTAACTTCCCACCGAGCTGTCACAATTCTGACTGTTGTACCTACATAACACTGTTGATGAAAGTTAAGGGACAATGTATACATTTTTAGTCCGACCTGCAATATGAAAAGATAGTATTTTAAAAGAACAACTAATATTGGAGGAATTGAAAATGAGTAGAAAAGGAAAAAGATTGATTTTACTTAAGTTTTTAAAATGGAAATTGTGTAAAGTAAAGGCTAAGGAGAATATTCTAACTTAGAATCATTTAAGTGTCAATGATCTTAGCTAAGCACATCGATGCAGGCCTGCATTCAGTAGACTGAGGCAGAAGAGTTGTGAGTTTGAGGGTAGCTTGGACTACAAAGCATCTTCAAGGCCAGCCTGGAGTACTAGATAGATAGATAGACAGATAGACAGACAGACAGATAAATAGATAGATAGACAGATAAAATTAAAAAAGGCGAAACCATCTTTATGTCTCTGTAAAATGAAATTAAAACCTACTCACTTTTTCTTGGAAGATAAATTTACTGTATTCACTTTTGTTTGTATTGTTTCTCTATATCCAACAACCTGATAGATTATACCTGTCTTTAACCAAAAAAAAACCAAAAAAAAAAAAAAACCCCAAAAAACCCAAACAACAACAAAAACAAGAAACACCAAAATCCAAGCACACTAGAACTATGGAAAAACATGCAACCAGGTAAAATCTGAAACAAGAAGACACTGCATGACAGATTTCCTCACCTGCTTCAGTGATTTTACCTACAGGAACAATACACTCATTTTAAAAATGTTTCAGTAAATGAATTTTACGCACTGTAGGAAAACTGTGGAGATACTGAATCTACAAACTAATAAGGGTTTGCGAACATGTGAAAATTAAAACTTGAAAAATAATAACTATAGTAAGAAATAGTTGAAATACAAAAATAACTGTCCTAACACAGTACTTTAAGAACGGTAAATCCTCACCAAAACACAGTATTTTATGTATGTGTGGCATTCTAATTTTTTTTCCAATAACTGAGATTTACTCTATGAGGAGAATATAGTATTCTATTTATATTTATTCTGATGGGAAAAGAACCACTACAATAGAATTTAGTAAAAAATTTAAATTCTCAAGTTTCATGTGTATCCTTTCGCTGTGGAAGCATGTGTGTATGTGTGCGTGCATGTGTGTGTGTGTGTGTGTGTGTGTGTATTTCCTTGGATTTGCCAAAAATCATCTCAAATTACATTGATGATGGAGGAGGGAGGAGTCTTTTTTCCCTATATGTATAATTTCCTCTTTTTGTGGTGAGACGGTCATTATATTGTGGTCACATGTTTGTGAAAAGGGTTCTACCGAGAAGAATGTTGAAGATTCATAAGAGATGCAGGCGATTGGAACACATCCCTGCATAGTCCAGAGGAGATGAGCTTCAGTCCATAAGGGAAGGGTTTAGCCTTAGCAAGGGGCAGAGCCAGCTCATCCATAATAACAGAAGTGATGGCACAGGTTACTGGCACAGCTGTTACTGTGTTAGTTCATGTGCCTGTGGAAACTTCTGGAAGGTCTATTTTGATTGCTTCTGCATTCAAAGTGAAATAAAAAGCAGGTTACACTGTTAAGAGTATGGCAGAGAAAGAATGGTTCAGTTTAAGCAGTGACAAGGTGTTGAAATAATGACCTGTTTGAGTTCTAACATGAAGCATAAACGCCTAAAACATCATGTCTTTATTTTGCTGGCTCATATTACATTTTTCACCACAGTCACTGTCCACTCTTGACTATAAAGGCACATAGTAGACTGGTGATTTTATGAGGGAAGCGTGCAAAAAGGGGAAAATGGCAAGAATATTGGTTGCAGAAATAATCTAAAGATCAGTAAGGCTTTGATGGAAAGTATGAAGGAGTTGCTGAGATCAGCCATTGGTCACAGCCCTAACCACCGCTGCACATTGCTGGTGAATTTGCAAAGAAACCAAGCCCCAGAATTGCCTTTACTTGGTTTTATCTGGAGAAAAAACAATTTTGGAGGAGAAATAATGCCCCCCTCCAGGACAAAGAGTGATCATCTATAAGGGACGTGTATGCCCACAGCTCTCTGTTCCGTGGCTGCAGTGAAAGACTCAAAGGGCATGTTGAATCTCCCCAGGCCAGTACATCTCCATGCAACTCAAGGAAGACAGAGAACAAATGCGAACACACATGAAGCCTTTACTGCCTGCTGCCATGTGAAGGGAAACTCCAACAGGCTAACCGTTCAGCTTGCACAAAAGGGCAGAAACCTAGATTTTGATGGGACTGAGAAAGAGTATAAACTTGGAGTTTGAATGACTATCACAGCACGGCAGAAAAAGAAGAGCAAAACTTCTTGGGAAGGTGATTAACAAAGATTCTTTTAGAGAGAGTTATACCTTTTTTAAAGATGATGTGAGGATGAAATACAATCATGTCCCCAAAGCACACAAAATAAAATAAATGGCTCCGTGAGCATTGCTCAGCTACTCCTTCTTCCAACATGTGTGTTTGGTACATAAACTAATTATGCAAAAGACATACTAAATATCCTGAATTTTTATACTCTGGGGAATAAAAGTATAACTAATGACACTTGTGTGATTTTGCTCATTATTTAAATTTTGTCCTTCCATTTACAATTCTACCTCAGCAAAAAGACTACTAGAAAAACGACAACATCGGTATTGTATTTTATGGATTGCAAATGTGTATAGCTTTAGTTTTGATACATCAAGTATCAACTACTGATGGCTTTGATCGCTCTCATTTTAACAATTTTGGAGGAATTGTTGTTATGAAGATAAATGAATAGCAAAGTGAAATTCGACTTTCAAGTTTTATATGGGATTTAAAATTCTGAAACGGTCACAAAATCTCTTACCACTTACCAGTCCAATATAAAGGATAACCAAAATTGCCTATTTTTGTTAATTTTTATAAAATAATAGAGCAGGAAGTATAAAAGTGACAATTTTATCAAATTTACTCAATACAAGAATCGGCTGGTTGAAATGATACCTGCCCAAGCAATGCTCTGAACGGTCAGCATGCAAACAAATATGCTGTGCAGGTGACATTCCGGGTAAAATGCTGAGTGGTTAAAAGTATATCACCCAAAAGTTAGCTGCATTAAAGAAATACTCTAATTGTATTATACAAATGTGTCTTGAAATACTAGTACTCTAATATACTAGACACCATAATGAAACTCAACATATACAAAAGCAGTTAAAACTCCAGGACCGCAAATATTGCTTAGCTAATTGTTCAAAATGGATTCGACCTTCTGAGTCCCTGAGGTCTTTTGTAGTTCCAGAATGATGTATATAATTACAGATTTTTTCCCTTAAGATTTAAACAGGTGGTAGGAGAAGCCCACCTCCACTCCACTCCAAAGGCACAGATAGAAATACTCTACCCCAGCTTAGTTGTCAGAATACCTTTCAAGAACCCCCTTGTATTTCTGGAACTAGAGAGTACCAAACCTTAAACATGCCATGCTTTTCCTCATACATCATACCGATGATGAAATTTAATCCATAAATTAGACAGAATAAGAGATGAACAATAATAACTAATAAAACAGAACAATTTCAACTATATAAAATAGTAAAAGTTAGATGAATGCGGTCTCACTCTAAAATATCTTAGCGTACTATACTCATGCTTGTGATGATGATGTGGGAGGTCGTGTTGCCTAGGTGATGAGAAGAAGTGAAGTAAGTGATAGGCTTGTGGCACAGTGGTAGGCTACTAAGTGATAGTTACTTGAGCACGCACTGTGATGCCACAACATTTGCTGTTATAACAAGACAGCTACAAAGTGACCAATGAATAGGTATCATATAGAGCTCAGGAAAGACGAAGGGGTGATGCATGTCGAGTGTAGGATGGAGCAGGACAGTGTGAGGTTTCATCACTCACAAGGGCATGCAAGTTAAACTTTACGAATTATTTATTTCTGGAATTTTCCACGTAATATTTTTGAATTTTTTTGACAACAGGCAACTGAAACAAGGAAAGCAAAGCAACGGTAAGGCTATGCAATCATATAGTCACTACTTTCCTTTAAACAAGTATTATATATTTTTAATGAATGGCAAAAAGTTAATATATCACTGGGTTTTTTTTTTAATGAATTTGTATGTAGGCTTTAAAAAAATGTAAGATTGAGAATATAGCACTTTCAGAATCACAGATAACTAACTACTACCTACAGAATTGATGGTCACAGAGAGATTTCTTCATTATAGCAATTAGGAATGTGAAATTCCCTATATATGAGAAAAACTTTAAATGTCAATCTTCCATCCTGAATTGTTTCTCATATACACTGTGAAAATAGCAGATGAAAGTAAAGACAGTACTAATAAAGATAGCAAGTTCAGGCCTATGTGCAGTGAAAGAGCCCAGAGACATCATTTCGGACACCTTTCCTTCACAGCAATGGAACTAGTCCCAGTGAAAATACAAATAAAAAGAATGTTCTGAGTCCTGTCTTTTCTATTCCTACTTTTGTAAACAAATACACTGATATTTATCACACAGACATGTATCATCATGTTGGCAAATACAAATATGCACGCATTTAGATATGTAAATCTTATTTTCAAGAGGAAATCTGATTTCTCAAAAAATCATCTAAATTGAAAGTCATAAGCTAAAGTTATCAAAATGAAGGGAACATGGATGTTGGACTGATTACAAAATTAATCTTCTGCCTCAGAAAAAATAACAGGTTGACATTTTAAAAACTCATTCTGAAGAAAAAGAACAGATTGAGAAAATCTCCACTTAATCTCTGAAAGGATAGAGTTTTCAGCGAACATGAATTACATTTCACTTTATGCAAGGCTTTTTACTACGCGGCATTTTCTGATACATTGAGTTATAGCCCCCGACCCATGGAGGAGGCTTTGATTTGATTTTCATTGCCTTGGGCAAGCATGATTGAGGACCCACAAGACTGGAGAAGATGCTGACTGATTCTTTTGATCATGGGAGATAATAGAAAGTGTTTAAATTGGATGTGTTAAAAAATCTGAGGATGAATTGGGACTTTAGGCAAATTGCACAGAACATTTTTAATCTTCGATTTGTTCAAATTTGTAAGATAGGAA